>SJYC01122469.1:0-79572 GCA_006408675.1 Madoqua kirkii | reverse complement strand
CTTGTTCCGGTGCTGCTGACAAGGTTATAGGAGGTGGAACTGGCTTTGTCTTCCGGATCCTTTAGAGCAGGAGCCAGCAACCTTTATCTGAAAGAACCAGATGGTGACTATCTCAGGCTTTAGGGGTAGTGTGGCAAGGGAAACAGTGAAGGCTATCAGGTAGGTACTTCTGTAACTATTGAAAATGCTACTGTTTTAAAAACATAAAGATTATCCTTAGCTGGCAGGCCTTAAAAAGTAGACAGCTGACCAAATTTGGCCTGAGGGCTGGAAGGGGCCGATCTCTGTTTTAGAGAACGGGTGAAAAGGTATCCAACGAGGAGTCTAACTCAGCTTCCAGTAAAGTCTGCCATGGTCTCAGGCACTAAACAGAATTATTTTCTTCTAGGGCTGTTGAAGGAAACGCCTATGAGAGCAGAGGCCCCTTGGGGTGGCCTGAAGAGCCAGTATGGTTTGGATTTGGCTATAGGGCTATTTATTTATGTGTTTATTTTAGTTTAAAAATATTTATTGAATTTTGGCTGCACTGGCTCTTCATTGTGGCGCACAGGCTTCTCATTGCGACGGCTTCTCTCATTGCAGACCGCAGGCTAGAGCATGGGCTTCAGTAGCTGCAGCTTATGGACCCTAGAGCTTGGTGCTTCGGTAGCTGAGGTGCGTAGGCTTAGTCCCTCCGTGATATGTGAGATCTTCCCAAATTAGCAATCGAACCCTGCATTGGCAGGCAAACTTAACCAGGAGACCACCAGGGAAGTCCTTTATTTTAGCTCTGATGGGCATGTGCAGTGGCCCACACTGGCATAAGAAAGCTGATCCTGCCCATCTCTTCCCAACTTAACGTTCAGAGACGTCACAGCAGTATCTTGAACTTGGCCATCGTGAGACTATTTATACTATGGGAATCAGCAGATGCAACAAAGGGCTTCCTTGGGAGTGGGAAGAATAAGCATTTGCAAATATTAGCCAGCACACCACTGGGTATTTGCCTGATTGGTGCGGAAGCACAGTTCTTACCACTTACTGTAGCAGTGAAGGCGACAGGAATTGTGAGTTATCCCTGACATGTCATGGCCCCGGGAAATGCTCCCATTCTCCCATTGTTCCTCCAGCAGTCTGTGCACTTGGGTTTAAAACTCATGCTTTTGAAATGGAGACACAGACATAGAGAACAAACGTATGGACCCAGGGAAAGGGAGGAAGTTGGATGAATTGGGAGATTGGGGATGACGTATATACACCATTGATACTATGTATAAAATAGACATATAATAGAGAATGAGAACCACTGTATAACTCAGGGAACTTTACTCAATGCTCTGCGGTGACCTAAATGGGAAGGAAATTCATAAAATAGGATACGTGTGTACAGTAGCTGACTCACTTTGCTGTTCAGTAGAAACTAACACAACAAAGCAACTATACTCCAATAAATGTTTAATTTAAAAAACAAAACGTGCTTTTATGTCGAGTGGTCATGATAGGGATAATGATGAGTTTCTGTATGTGGGACAAATTAATAGCATGCTTTGGAGGTATTACTATTGAAATTACAGTTTTAAAATTATGGTATTTTGGACCTTGCCTATTTTTTAATTAAAAGATAATTTTTTTACAGAATTTTGTTGTTTTCTGTCAAATCTCAACATGAATCAGCCGTAGGTATACATATGTCCCCTCCTTCTTAAATCTCCTTCCCATCTCCCTCCCCATCCCACGCTTCTAGGTTGGTACAGAGACCTTGTTTGAGTTCTCTGAGCCATACAGCAAATACCCATTAGCTATCTATTTTACATATGGTAATGTAAGTTTCCATGTTACTCCCTCTATACGTCTTACCATCTCTTTCCCGCCCCCGTGCCTGCCCCATGTCCTTAAGTCTGTTCTCTATGGACCTTGCCTATTTTATTTTAAAGGATCAAGTTTGAATTAAAATGGGAACAGTTCAGGTATAGCCAGAGAGCAGTCATGTCAAAGGCACAACAGAGCATCTCTCTTCCCATCTCCCTCCCCATCCCACGCTTCTAGGTTGGTACAGAGACCTTGTTTGAGTTCTCTGAGCCATACAGCAAATACCCATTAGCTATCTATTTTACATATGGTAATGTAAGTTTCCATGTTACTCCCTCTATACGTCTCACCATCTCTTTCCCGCCCCCGTGCCTGCCCCATGTCCTTAAGTCTGTTCTCTATGGACCTTGCCTATTTTATTTTAAAGGATCAAGTTTGAATTAAAATGGGAACAGTTCAGGTATAGCCAGAGAGCAGTCATGTCAAAGGCACAACAGAGCATCTCCCGTGATGGTGTCGGGAGAGGTGGGGTGAGATTAAGGTAGAGCTGGCTGGACCAGACTGCCTTCCTCCTCCATCTCGCTTGCCATCTGTCAGCTCCCAGCACTCTCTAGTATTTAAACAAATTTCCAATCGCCATCTCTTAAAATAAAGCTTAATATATTCACATCTGGTGGTTTCCTGCTCCAGTTATGCTTAGTTTTGGCCTTCACTTAAAAAAAAAAAAAACACCAACTATTCTGTGATTGCTTTGTGGTGCTTTGGAAGCGTTTCTGGATTAAGGATTTGTGACTCTCTTTGATTGCATTGTGATTGCATTTGCAAGTGACAGGATACAGAGGAAATTTGAAGCCTGTTTGCACCATGCTTCTGTGAGTACTAGCCCCTGTGGTAGATTAATCTCAGATTATCATCTGAGAGACATTTTTAAAGTACAGGTTGTCTAGCTCTGCCCTAGACCGATGAGAGGGACGGAATCCCTGGACATTTATTTTTTTAATATAATTAAAAAAATTTTTTTTAATGTGGACCATTTTAAAAGTACTTATTGAATTTGTTACACTATTGCTTCTATTGTTTTTCACTGTTTGGTTTTGTGGCTACAAAGCATGTGGGATCTTAGCTTCTAGACCAAGGATCGAACCCTCACTGGCTGCATTGGAAGGCGAAGTCTTAACCGTTCATTGGACTGCCTGGGAAGTCCCCTGGGCATTTATTTTTAAAAGTTCTCCCAGATGATTCTAATGAGCTACCAGGATGGTTAACTATGAACACTGTTGCTGCTAAGTCATTTCAGTCGTGTTCGACTCTATGCGACCCCATAGATGCCAGCCCACCAAGCTCCCCCGTCCCTGTGATTCTCCAGGCAAGAATACTTGAGTGGGTCGCCATTTCCTTCTCCAGTGGATGAAAGTGAAAAGTGAAAGTGATGTCGTTCAGTCGTGTCAGACTCCGTGCAACCCCAGAGACGGCAGCCCACCAGGCTCCCCAGTCCCTGGGATTCTCCAGGCAAGAACACTGGAGTGGGTTGCCATTTCCTTCTTCACTATGAACACCAGTGATTTTTAAAAGTCTTATCAGAAATTCAGCTGAGCATTTCTCTCTGGAAGGATCCTTTCTTCTGTGTTGGCCCCTGAGGTTCTTATTCTGAGTATTAACAATGTTGAAACACCTGCAATGACTGTTTAAATATCAAGAAAAATAATTTCAGTCCTTAAAGGGACTATGGAGCAAAGTGTTTGAATCAGGACTGTTATGCACGTTAATTCATAAAGACTAGACCAAGGGGGGCTTCCTACTGGAAATATTAAGTCACAGTGAATCCTCTCATTCTCACCAATAAGGAAAGAACATCAGTTTGGAATCAGGTTTAGTTGGCTTTGAATCCTGGCTCTACCAACTTCTTTGTTGAAACCTTAGGTTCTACAATTGTAAAATGGGCATAAAATATTTTTATTTCAGGATTATAATAATTTTTAAAACTATGGATCATGACTGGTGTATCATAGTTGTTAAATATATGCTACATATTCTCCTCCTGGGAATAATGAAACGCCTAGCATTTCTGTATGGTTCTAACACTCCGGAGCTGTTGTTTCTTCTCAGGGAGCTGGTCACCAAACTAATGAGCAAAACTCCTGCCCCTACTGGATTCTGTTTCAGTTTTTTTTCCAGTTTTCCCATTGGGTATTTTTTTAAGATTATTACTATTTTTAAAATTATTTATTTGGCTGCACTGGGTCTTGGCTTCTGAGTGCAGGCTTCTCTAGTTGCAGGGAGTGGGGTCTACTCTCTGCTTGCAATGCTCAGCCTTCACTTGTCGCAGAGCGTGGACTCTAGGGCGTGCGGGCTTCAGTAGCTGCAGCACACGGGCTTGTTTGCCCCACAGCATGCGGGATCTTCTTGGACCAGGGATCGAACCTGTGTCCCCTGCATTGGCAGGTGGATTCTTAACCTCTGGACTACCAGGGAAGCCCCCTCTTTGGTATTTTTTCCCAAAACAAAGATGGAAGCAAAATAATTTTGTCCTTGTGGACAGGAACCCGTTCTGGTATGGCCAGATAATGGGATAAAACCGCTCAGTTTAAAGCAGTCTAAAGTTTCAGGGACAGACTGCCTGGATGGTTTTCCCTGCTCTCTATACAAAAAGACAATCTGGGATTTCCGTGCTAGCCAGGCACTGCCTCCCATCTCCTCTGATCTTTACAAAACCCTTTCCTCCCTCATGTGTCTGCCTCACCAGGGAGAAGGATCAGCTCCCGCCTCTCCCTGCCTGGCTTTAGCAACACAGCTTCTTCTACTTGCTCTTCTGAACCCTGGAGCTTTTTTCTCCCAGCACAGAAGCCTTTTGAACAAAGCTCCTCCTTTGCAAAAACTCTCACCTAGGAGGTGTTACAAACCTCTGCAGCTGAATGAACAGTGGTTCGGTTTCTTGAGAAGACCTGTTCTCTTTCCTTTGACAGAGTAGAAAATCCCTCTGAGGAAGAGAGGAGGAGCTTCCATTGATGAATGCATTTTCCTCCTTGCATGAATTTACATTCATGAATGATAATGGAAGACCTCTTCTCTCTGGATCTTGTTTTAAAAAGCTGCTACCTGGTATTATTCACATACCCAGCCACCTTAGAGGAAAATGTGCCTTTGTTAAAACAGGACGCTTGGGACAATGCTGTTGTAGGACAGATGGAAATTTTGCAAGATGAGAGGAATTTACCAGATGGGAAAGTGAGGACTGGCTGGGTGGGTGGGTAAAAACACCTTCTGATGGGAACATGTTGCATAGGACCTTAAAAATGCAGATGAAATCAACAAATGAAGAAGAAGCAAAAGGCAGAGCTCAGTAGGGCAGGGGCCCTTGAATTGATGGTGAGGGACCAGTGGTTTGGAATGAGACTAAGAGTAAGTTATATCAGAAAGGGCAAGTGTAGTATGGGGGTGATGAGGGAGGCAGGCTTCAGAGGGAAGGGATATGCGTATACTTATGGCTGATTCATGTTGTTGACAGCAGAAACTAATACAACACTGTAAAGCAATTATACTCCTATTAAAAAATAAAAATAAAAGAGAAAGGAGACATATGTCCAACCTGAGACTGATGGGCCAGATAGCAGCAGAGCCAAATGAATGAGGTGGTTCCAGATGAGTAACTACACAAAGATCTCTGACAGAAGAGAACTTCTCTTTTCCTGACGACAAAAAATGTTTGTGACACGTTGGAGTGAATTTCTAAAGGAAGGGAAGGAAGAGGGGGAGAGACTGAGAGACCGAGACAGACGGAATTTTATAGATGCAATATTTTATTTTAAAAAGCCTAAAAATAATGAAATTCAGTGTTTGGGAAAATTTAGAAGGGGATATAAAGAGATATTTACTGATGCTAATATGCTTAGCAGATAACATGCATACTGTTTACAACACAATAGCCAGGAAATACATCTTCTCTGTAAAGTTATAGAAAGAGCAGAGCCGTCAGGGATAATCAGATGAGTAACAGTCAAATACAGCAGAAAAAGTCTGACTTAGGGGTAGATCAGATTTGTTTAGCTCAGTTCAATTGCTCAGTCGTGTCCGACTCTTTGCCACCCCATGAACTACAGCACGCCAGGCCTCCTTGTCCATCACCAGCTCCCAGAGTTTACTCAAATTCATGTCCATTGAGTTGGTGATGCTATCCAACCATCTCATCTTCTGTCATCCCCTTCTCTTCCTGCCTTCAATATTTCCCAACATAAGGGTCTTCTCAAATGAGTCAGTTCTTCCCATCAGGTGGCCAAAGTATTGGAGTTTCAGCTTCAGCATCAGTCCTTCCAATGAATATTTAGGACTGATTTCCTTTAGGATGGACTGGTTGGATCTCCTTGCAGTCCAAGGGACTCTCAAGAGTCTTTTCCAACACCACAGTTCAAAAGCATCAATTCTTTGGTGCTCAGCTTTCTTTATGGTCCAACTCTCACATCCATAGTGACTACTGGAAAAAACCACAGCTTTAACTATACAAACCTTTGCTGGCAAAGTAATGTCTCTGCTTTTTTAATATGCTGTCTAGGTTGGTCATAACTTTTCTTCCAAGGAGCAAGCGTCTTTTAATTTCATGGCTGCAGTTACCATCTGCAGTGATTTTGGAGCCCCCCAAAATAAAGTCTGTCACTGTTTCCACTGTTTCTCCATCTATTTGCCATGAAGTGATGGGACCAGATGCCATGATCTTAGTTTTCTGAATACTGAGTTTACAACCTAAAAACTGAGACTGATGTTCCATTGGGTGGACTTGCTGAGGATTTAAACCTGGGATGCAGCTTCTCAGGTAGCTCTGAGTGTCTATTCTTCAGAGGTAAGGAAGGAGCTGGGAGATATAAGGGTTCAAACCAAAAAACCCAGGGAATTGAACTTCAAAATATTATTGCTAATTAAAGAAAACCAGGCATCCTAAGTTAATGAATTTAGCATTTTTCTGTGTAAGGGAAGAAGCACTTGTCTCAGAATCATTCCTTTGATGTGCACCTTCGCTATCCGGGCGAATCCTGCTTTTTTTCATCGTGAATCCCCTCAGGGTGCACAGCTGGAGCAGCTGCAGTAGTTGATGGTTTCATAGCTGCAACATCCTTTGTTTACTAATACGGTGGGGGTATTTTTGTCTGCATTTTTATTTTAGCTCTCCTGGAATTTTTTTACCCTAATTTATTTGATTTTAAAACATCCAGTTCAATATGTAGGCTAATGGAGATTCCATTTTTTATGTGAAATCTCTTGTTTAAAAAAAAAAGATGTTTTTACTGGTGAATGTGAGAGTTTTGCTTTCCTAGCTATCAGGACTATAAACACTTCTTTTCAACAGTGACTCAGAATTGAAAGGGGTGGAGTGGGAATCAAGCAAATAGTGTGAAACCCATGGGCACTTTTAAAGACAACACAAAATAATTCAATGATGGATAACCTGCTTAGTGTTAAATGACTTCTTCTGACATCTTCATCTATTGCATTCATACGTCCGACTGTGAAAGTGTTTGAGCGTGATCTACTGTACGAGAATGCTCAGCAGTGTGGCCATATGACTTCTTGAGGGTCCCACCAGTTCTCATAGAGTAAAAATCTCCTGGGTGCTTCATTCTGCTTTGATTTCATTGGTGATAAACAGTGAGCTTTCTGACCCCAGGTTGATGTTGTACTTTGTTTCTTCACTATCGATCTATTACTTTGCATTTATTTTCTGGCATTTTCAAAATATTTTCATGTGTGCTGATGTAGCGGGTACAGTCCCCCACTTTATATCCCTTTAATTTTGGTTTACTTGTGTGGTAGGCAGAACAATGGCCCTTGTATTGTGTGCTGTGCTAAATCACTTCAGTCGTGTCCAACTCTTTTCGACCCCATGGACTGTAGCCTGCCAGGCTTCACCATCCATGGCATTCTCCTGGCAAGAATGCTGGAGTGGCTTGTCATTTCCTCTTCCAGGGGATCTTCTCAACCCAGTAACTGAACCCTGGTTTATTACATTTCCTGCATTGGCAGGCAGGTTCTTTACCACCCTGCCTTTACAACCACCAGTGCCATGTGGTAGGCAGAACAACGGTCCGTGAAAGAGGCTAAACATACTAACCCCCAGAATCTGTGACCATTTCATTACGTGGCAAAGGGGAATTAAAGTTGTATGAGACTGTGACATCGCTCAGTCATGCCCAACTCTTTGCGACCCCGTGGACTGTAGTTTACAAGGCTCCTCTGTCCATGGAATTTTCCAGGCAAGAGTACTGGAGTGGGTTGCCATTTCCTTCTCCAGGGGATCTTCTCAACCCAGGGATCGAACCCAGGTCTCCCGCATTGCGGGCAGACACTTTACCGTCTGAGCCACCAGGGAAGCCCTGTATGGGATTAAGGTTGTTAATCATCTGACCTTAAAACAGAGAGATTATCCTGGAGGATCTGCATGGGCACTGTGTCAACATGAGATCCTACAAGTGGAGAGGGACCCAGAAGAGCGGGTCAGAGGGACTGGATGTGAGAAACTCTCAATCTGTCTTTGCTGGCTTTGAAGATGGAGTGAAGGGGCCATGAGCCAAGGACTGTGGGTGGTTTCTAGAAGCTGGAAAAGGTGGGGAGAGTGATTCTCCCCTGGAGCCTCCAGAAGGAACACAGACATACTGACACCTTGATTTCAGCCTGGTAAGGCCTGTGTCACATCTCCGACCTCTAGAGCCGTCAGATAATGCATTGTGTTGCTTCAGCCACTGTCAGTGGTGATTTGTCACGGCAGCCATAGGCATCTAGTACAACTTGCATCACTCAAAACACTACCTTGGTCAGAGTGCACCAGCAGATAGACCATGGTTCTGAAAACGAGCCCCTGCAAGGATACGGGCTTGTGGCTTCCACAGGACTCTCGTGTCTGGGCAGCTGTTCCCAAGCGGTAAGGGAGGAAGACCATGCCCCAGGCGAGCTGTCTGGAGAAGTCTGGGCCACACCCCGTGGAACCTTCCTCATCCCTAAACAGCCTCCTCCTGAACCTCCCTCATCCCTCTGCAGCGTCTCCCTGCTGCTTATTGTCACCGGTTCACTTCCTGTTTGGGTCCTTTATTTACCAGAAGCGTCTCTCCCTTTCTGAGAACAAGTCCACTTGATCATGCAGACAGAAGCTGTTCAGGAAACACACATCAAGGTTTCATTTTGAAAATCTTCATATACGAGGTGACGTTGGCAACCTCACAGATCCCCCCAGTTTAGTAATGGTTTACAGAACTGGTTTGCATGAAATGTCCCAATGAACGGTACACTGGGCTTTTCAGAAATTAGTTTTTTAAATACCTATTCTAGTCTTCACTCTAAAGGTCAAAGATGGCTTTTGAATAATTTTAGCCTCTTGGTTGAAAGCCTGCTTAGGTTTTAAAGGTGTATTTTTATTCCTGGGAATGCCTCTGATAGAACCATCTCTGTTGAGGATCTTGTATCAACAACTTGAGGTTTATTGGAAATGTTGAGTTTCTGCCTTAGGGTTTCTCAAGTGCAATGAATCATACGTTTGAATTGTTTGTTCTAAGTTATTAATTACAAAGCTAGAGAGAGCTGTGTTTAATGGCACTCCTAGGATCATATAAATCTGTGAAAACAGGGCTCTCAACTTACCCAGTCATATGACCTCAGACAGTGCCAGACATCTTCATATCCCCCAAGGAGAAGCCTCAGAGATGCTTTCCCACGTGGACGAGCCAGCGGGTCTTTTTAGGATGTCAGAGCTATCACTGAGCTGTTGATCAATGTTAGACTGCAGGGAAAGCCAAATTTGAGATGAAGTTTACACAGAAAGTAGAAGCTGAAAATGTAAATTCTGGAGTATATATAGTAAGGAGAGAGAGAATTACACAAGCAATCATATCACAGTCTGATAAATGCTGCCATAGGAGAAATATAGACTGCTTCTCCTCTCTCTCTGTCTTCCAGTTTCTCTCCCTCTTTCCTTCTGCTCAGTTTTTCTTTTCTCTGTAGAGACCAAAAGCTGTTGCTGATCTGTTTCATTTCCCCTCCTTGCCCCCATCCCAGGGTTCTGCTTTGTAGGTACACTCAGTATATATCTTGTCTGTTCATCTTAGCTGTTTGGATTTTTTTTTAAATAGAAAATATTTTGTTTTCTACTTTATTTTTTTTTAAGTTATGTGAGTTGGATTTTTTTGAAACTTATTTCTCTGATTTCTTTTTTAATTGAAGTGTAGTTGCTACACAATATTATATAAGTTTCAGGTGTACAGTATAGTGAGTCACAGTTTTTAAAGGTTATATTCCATTTATGGTTATTATAAAATATTGGTTATATTTTGTGTTCTATTTTAGATTTGGCATGGAATATTTTATTTTGGGGGCTTCCCTGGTGGCTCAGTGGTAAAGAATCCGACTGCCAATGCAGGAAACATGGGTTTGATCTCTGGGTCAGGGAGATTCCCTGGAGAAGGAAATGGTAACCCACTCCAGTATTTTTGCCTGGGAAATCCCATGGACAGAGAAGCCTGGCGTGTATATATCTTGTCTGTTCATCTTAGCTGTTTGGATTTTTTTTTAAATAGAAAATATTTTGTTTTCTACTTTATTTTTTTTTAAGTTATGTGAGTTGGATTTTTTTGAAACTTATTTCTCTGATTTCTTTTTTAATTGAAGTGTAGTTGCTACACAATATTATATAAGTTTCAGGTGTACAGTATAGTGAGTCACAGTTTTTAAAGGTTATATTCCATTTATGGTTATTATAAAATATTGGTTATATTTTGTGTTCTATTTTAGATTTGGCATGGAATATTTTATTTTGGGGGCTTCCCTGGTGGCTCAGTGGTAAAGAATCCGACTGCCAATGCAGGAAACATGGGTTTGATCTCTGGGTCAGGGAGATTCCCTGGAGAAGGAAATGGTAACCCACTCCAGTATTTTTGCCTGGGAAATCCCATGGACAGAGAAGCCTGGCGGGCTACAGTCTCCAGGGTCACAAAAGAATCGGACATGACTTAGCGACTAAACAACAGCAACAATTTTATTTTTTACCTCCAGCTTTATCAAAGTGTAACTGACAAATAACCTTTTATGTATTTTAAGTGTACATGATAAGTTAATATACATATATGTTGTCAAACATTTGCCACATTCAAATTAATTAGCACATCTCCATCACTTCCCATAGAGTTTTGTTTTGTTTTGCTTTTTGACTACTTTGTATTTTAGAACTCCTGAAAACTCTGAAGTAACTCTTTCACTGAGAACTATCCCAGGTTGACATGCCGGGAAAGATTTAAGGGCTAGTGTTTCAGGCTCACCTCCAGTGCTGACCCTCATCTATTTAAACAGCCAGGGAAGTACTTTAAGGATGATGAAGACCAGCGATGAAAAGAAAGCCCTTTTCTGCTGCGTATGATATATCATTAAAAAAAAAAAAAAAAAAGACCCAATGAAAAAGGAAGGCTTGGAGCTTAAGGAGAATCCTATTGCCAGTGGAAGGTGTATTTTCTCTTTTTGCTTTAAGCAGTAAGTAGCCAGCGCCAGCAGCCGGGCAGCCAGCATCCGGGAGCCTTGGGTATTGGACAGGATGTTGGTCTGCCAGCTTCATGGAGGGAAGGAACAATGGTGTTTAATTTGCTTTTTATAGCAAAGCCCATTTGGGAAGAATGAAGGCAGGAGGATCTCAGAAGGGCTTCCTTTCCCTGAGGGCTGGCCCATCTGCTGGGGGAGAGGAGGGCCGGCTGCAGGCAGGAAGCCACTACCCTCAGCGTTGCCTTTGCCAGGATGCTGGCCCACGTGGCCACTGAGCAAATGACAGGCTCTGAGTGCAGGGAGGTTAGTTAGGGGCCCTTTCTGAGCATAAGACAACTGACTTCTGTCCTGGGATTACCGGGACATATGTTCCATGAACATCCTAAGTATATCCTTTCTCTAACAAAGCCTCTTTTGTTGGGAGAGTGAAGGCTCACTGAAACTTACCCCTGCAGGTGATGCAACATTCAAGACAAATTAATCAGACTTTGTCTAAGTATCACATCTTAATGCCTCTGAAAGTAGAAAACAGACCAAATTATATGCCTTTAGGTCATTAATACGGATATCATTTTCTGTGTATAATGAATGTAATTATTATAACTATTCTTTTATTTTGATGTTATGAATTCTCTCTTGAAACTGCCAGAGGTTTACCAACCAGCTCCGAGGCACTACGCTTTTAGAGTTTGTAAGCCTATCTTTCATCATCTTAATCTTTCTTGCTGCTTGCACATCATTTTGGAGTCTAACTGAAGAAATACTTCCTTCTCGTCCTTTTTTTTTTCTTCTTCTTCTTCCCTCTCGTTTCTATTGAAATTAATAAATTGCTTTGTTATATTTATCTGTAAAGTCAGAATAAATAAGCTCTGGAAAGAACCTAATCAGATTCTTATGAACTTAACTGATAGCTCTGTTGACTGTTCTCAGACCTGTTTTTGTTTTATTCTTGTAACAAGGTTCCTGCCCGTCTCACAGTAACCTCCAGATAAGGAAGGTATTTTAGACTCTGAGAGGGTGAGCCAGAGGTCTTGCCTGAATAGCTCTGGCTAGTTTGAGGGTTTAAGGGCACAGGCAAAATCTGGGTAAGAGAAGGCCCTTTCTGCTCGGAGCTTGGTCCCTAAACTCAGTGAAGTTTGACATTCCAGATATGGGTTGTTTTTACACGTGACCTTTCCCTCCTCAAAGCTGAGAACGATCCAGTTAAGATGCCTGTTTTTGCTTCATATTTTCACTTATATGCTCTGCTCCTACCCAGGTGAGTCGCTCTGCAAGATAACAATCCTTTCAGTACCTTAGAAGACATCATTTGGGGATTTGGTGAGGGACCACACTCCTGCTGATAAAGAAGAGATAACTGAAAATATTTGTCATCTGAGTCTCACTATTTTTCTGAGTCACATGTGTTCTGATGTGGTGGTGGGAGTAAAGAAGACTCTGATCAGTGCTCTAGACAGAAGGATGGAAAATTCTTAGATCATTCACTTTACCCTTCAAGACTCATAGAGAATGGGGCTGGCTTCGTCTTTTGGTTCATCTTTTGGGCTGGCTTTGTCTTCCCACGCTTCCTTCTTAAGAGACACGGAGTGGTGGATGAAGATCTCAGTGTTACAGCCATTAAAATGAATGAAATAATGTCTTTTGCAGCAGCAGGGATGGACCTAGAGATGGTCATACTGAGTGAAATAAGTCAGACAGAGAAGGAGAAATATCATATGACATCCCTTCTATGTGGAATCTAAAAAGAAATGATATAAGTGAACTTATTTACAAACCAGAAACTCATAGACTTAGAAAGAATGAACTCATGGTTATGGATGAGTGGGACAGGGTGGTGGGAAGGACTGGGGGAAGGGATAGTTAGGGAGTTTGGGGTCGATATGTACACTCTGCTATATTTAGAATGGATAACCAATAAAGACCTACTATAACACACGGATGCTTCTCAGTGTTACCCGGCAGCCTAGGTGAGAAGGGAGTTTGGAGGAGAATGGATACATATATTGCTGAGTCTCTCTACTGTCCACCTGAAACTATCACACCATTGTCAATCAACTATACTCCAATACAAAATGAAAAGTTTAAAAAAAAATCTTGATATTAGAGAAATATTTTCAAAGAATCATGCCAAGCAGCTACTGTTTTTCAGTCCCTAAATCATGTCCAACTCTTTTGTGACCCCCATGGACTGCAGCCCCCCAGGCTCCTCTGTCCATGGGATTCTCCAGGCAAGACTACTGGAGTGGGTTGCTATTTCTTTCTCCAGGGGATCTTCCCAACCCAGGGATCAAACCCTTGTCTCCTGCAATGGTGAACATATTCTTTACCACTGTGCCACCAGGGAAGCCCTGCCAGCCCTCTGTAACTGGTGAGATGAGTATACTCCCACCCAGGCTGCCAGACATTGACTTTAATTCAAACTCTCTGTGGAATCTGGAGCAAGTCACTTAAGAATATTCTTGTGCCTCAAGTTTTCTTCTTTATCAGTGGTGTCCAATAGAAACAAAATGTGAACTACACATGTAATCTTAAATGTTCTAGGAGTCCCATTAAAAGAATAAAGAGAAATGAATCAAATTGTTGAATATATTTTATTGAGCTAGTATATCTGAAATAGCACCACTTCAAGGTAAAATCAATATAAAAATTAATGAGACATTTTACATTCTTATCATTCATACCAAGTCTTTAAAAATCTGTTGTGTATTTTATACTTATAATACATCTTAATTTGGACTAACCACATTTCCAGTGCTTACAAGCCACATGTGGCTGGCAGACAGAGCAGTTCTATATTTTGGAAGATGTCTATTGCTTTTTTTTTTTTTTTGGTTTCAGAAAATGTCTTTTAATTGTTCACAATAGCACAAAATGACATCACATTATGGTACTATTGAGTCATGAGGGTTATTCTACAGTTGATGAACAGATGTACTGTTCTCAATATGAAGAATCAATGTCTGTTGCCTTTTTTAAAAATATATTTTATTTATTTGACTGTGCTGGGTCTTCCTTTCAGCATGCAGGATCTTTGTCCTGATAGTTCATGGTTTTCTGATGCCCTTTGAGCTTTATGAAATAGATTCTAGTGGGTGTGGCGTGACCTGAATGAGTTTCAATCTGTGCCTTGACTCCCAATAGCCATATGTGAGTGCATAGTCACTCAGTTGTGTCTGACTCTTTTCAGTCCTTTGGACTGTAGCCTGCCAGACTCCTCTGTTCATGGGCTTTTTCAGGCAAGAATTACTGCACTGGGTTTCTATTTTCCTCCTCCAGGGAATCTCCTTGACCCAGGGATCAAACCTGTGTCTCTCGCATCGCGGGTGAATTCTTTATCCAATAAGCCGTCTGGGAAGTCCAGTAACCACATCAGCGAGTACACATTCTGTAACCTTTCGGAGCCTCAGTTTCCTTGTCAGGAGATTGGGGGTTGTACCTTGCACTTTGGTGGAAATTTTAGATAGTGTTTGTAAAGCGCCTGGCGAGTTCCTGGCAGGTGCGTGGGTGCGTCGTTGGTCAGTCTTTCCAACTCTTTGCGACTTTCTTTATCCAATAAGCCGTCTGGGAAGTCCAGTAACCACATCAGCGAGTACACATTCTGTAACCTTTCGGAGCCTCAGTTTCCTTGTCAGGAGATTGGGGGTTGTACCTTGCACTTTGGTGGAAATTTTAGATAGTGTTTGTAAAGCGCCTGGCGAGTTCCTGGCAGGTGCGTGGGTGCGTCGTTGGTCAGTCTTTCCAACTCTTTGCGACTCCATGGACTGCAGCCCACCAGGCTCCTCTGTTCATGGAATTTTCCAGGCAAGAATACTGGTGTGGGTTGCCGTTATTGTCCTCCAGGGGGTCTTCCCAACCCAGGGATCAAATCCGTGTCTTCTGCGTCGGCAGGTAGGTTCTTTACCAGTGAGCCCCCTGGCAAGCCCTCCCTGGTAGACAGGTGATGAGAAAATTGTCAGCACACAACATCAGCAGTGTCTGTCTCTGTGGAACTGCGGGTCTACAAGTCAAGGGCCTACGTGATGATCCAAGGGGATGTGGGGGGGCTGCCACCCTGAGAGTTCGCACCCAAGGGGCTACCATTTTAATCTCAGTTTTGAAACTGTCAGGATTCTTTTTTAACTGCCACTCTCGAGACTTCCCTGGTGGTCCAGAGGCTAGGACTCCAGGCTCCTAACGCAGGGAGTCCGGGTTCCATCCCTGGTCAGGGAACTAGATCCCACAGGCCGCAACTAAGGCCTGGCACAGCCAAATAATGAAATAATAAATAAATACTAATATAATAAATAAACAAATGCCACTCTTTGTCAGGAGAGATTGATTAGCAGGCGTTCATTGCCTTTTACTCACTCAACAAGCATCTCGTGAATTCCTAAAGTAGTGACAGAGTCTTTGACAATGTTCTGTGAGAAATACCTGAGGAACTTGCTGACGATAAAGGTTCTGAGATGCCTCTCAAGACAAGACAGTTTAGTTGGAGAGGGATAGGGCCTGGGGATCTGCATTTTCACAGCTCTCTGGGGATGCCAATGTAGCCCATCCTCTGACCAAAGATGGCACAGCCGGTGCCATTCCTGCCTAGAAGGATGTCTGAAACAGTCCTGGCCACCCTCGGGTACAGCCTTTCCCACTGGGTGGTCTCCCTGGGCCAGGTAGCACTCAGGGGTCAGCCAGGCGGGAGAGAAGGCAGGAGAGAAAATCTGTCTTAAATAGATGGGCGGTAGAAAGAGAGTACGATGGCCCTGTAAGTGAGACAACATAAGAGACACAGAGGTATAGAACAGACTTTTGGCTTCTGAGGGAGAGGGAGACGGTGGGATGATTGGCACTGAAACATGTATACAATTATATAAGAAATGAAGCACTAGTCTATGTTCAAAGCAGGATACAGGATGCTTGGGGCTGGTGTACGGGATGATCCGGGGAGATGGTGTGGGGTGGGAGGTGGGGGGGGGGGCTTCGGCTTTGGGAGATCTGTGACTGATTCATGTCAGTGTATGGAGAAACCAATGCAGGATTGTGAAACGGAATAAAGTATTAAATTAATAAAACAAAACAAAACAAAACAAAACTAGATGGGCTGAAGTCAGATGCCTTACAGTGGAACCAGCCAGTTTATTCTTAATAAAGTCAAACTCTCAGGTAATAAAAGAGGACCGTTTCAGGGTCCTGAAATAAGCAGTCACTGCCAAGGTGGGCTAATGGTGTGTTCTGACCGCCGGGCCCCTAGTTACCATCGGCACAAATAGCTGACTGGGTAAAGCTGCCGGGAGTGGTTATCTTTCTCATCAGAGACCCTCGTGACAGAAGTCTCCAGCACGCTTGTGGCTCTCACAGGCCCAGGGACTATCAGTCATTTCTCGGCTTCCCACCCACACAGCTTCGTGTGGTGGGCCCGAAGGCACCCCCTCCTTTCCTCGGAGTGAAGTCCCCCGGAAAGTCAGAGAGAGGATGTGACAGCAAGCAGAAGTCTGGGCTCAGGCCTGGGCACCTGTCTGGTTCTGGGAATGCCGTGTGTCTGCGCCTCCGCTGCTGCTGGACCACGTGCGGGTCTGGGTTATGACATTTGCTGCCCAGGTTTTTTAAAAAATTTTTCCAACAGCATCTGCGGAGCCTCTGCACATGGTGTTCTCTGGAAGCTGAGCTGAGGCGTGTGGGCGGAAACAGCCTCAGGTCTCTCTGCTTTTCTTTCTGCCTAAAACACTCACTGCACATACCACAAGGTTTTTTCTTTTTAGAGGTTAGACAAATTTGCATCCTCCTTCTTCAAGCCAGAGGAAGTGTTGGAGGAAGTTGTGTATTAAAAGAACCGGGTGGGGGCTTAGGTTAGGAAGAGAGTCGCTTCTTGGCAGCCTTCCTTGTGGCCAGAAGTCCCAGTAACCTTGAAGCTATTAACCCTTGAGGACACGGATCAGTGGTGAACTCACTTGGATTAGGTCCAAGTGGAGTGGATCCACTTCATTATTTAGCTCCGAAAGCCGGGTCTCTTTCTCTTTTTACATCTGAGCTTTAGACTCATCAGCTGCAGTTTGTCCAGCAATTCAGCTCCAACTCCCTGGAGACGCCAGCAAATCACAGGACAGCTGCTCTTAATACTGAGAACATCACGAAAATCCACCCAGTGCACAGGGGGTGTTGACACAAAGCCCTGGCCTTGTCATTGTAAGGGGGCCAGAGGAGGGATGAGGTCCTCAGCTGGCCCTTTCATTTTTGCCTTCGGATCATGGATAATGAGCTTGTCTTTGATGCCTTAATTGGTTCTGAACTTTCTTCTTCCCTTCATAAAACCAGTGAAATGATAAATATTTAAGAGCTAGCCAAACCTCAAGTTAGGCTGTGTGTAGAACAGAGCCACTGCAAAGAAAGCAATTAAGTTATTGGCATGAACCAACAGGACACTGGAGGATATGGCATGGCAAAGCCACGACTAAGTGGAAGGAAAGGACTTTTGAAAACACTGTTACCTGTGCTAAGAAACCTCAAGTGTAGACCTGGACCAACTGTGATCAAACTTGAACATAAACCTGTGTGTGTCATCAAATGTCGGGAGGACTTGCTGGCCCCTGTGATTCAGCTCAATGTGCTGCCTCTGTGTTACTTGGGCTACCTTTTTCAACCTCAAATACATCTCTGGAGTATTCAAATACTCCAGAGTACTCAAATAAAGAAATGAATTTGGATTCAGATTCATGGTGGATCTCTAAGATATTTTTGTTAATACATTGGAAAGATTTAAAGCAATGCTTCATGAAAATTTTCAGGTGGACAAAAGCCTTTGGAAGGGTCCTAGGGTCAGGTTTTACAGGTCCAAGTCATTTAAGAAGTTGAACTTTTAAAAAGTTGAAGGTGTTGTCCCATACCAGCCACATCAGGAGTCTGAAGTAGAGAAGAACTCATCTCAAAGAGATCTGTGGATGTGGCCTTTATCTGGTATGGATTGATAAGCTAACCTATATACAATGTGAATGACACCAGTTTGAACCAAAAGGGGTAGGGAGCACAAAATGAAAAGCTGTCTTTGAGTCCTCAAGTTTGTATTTGTAGGGAACAGGTTAGGAAAAACCACTCAGCTGCAGAGGCTTACTATTTTTCTGGAAAAAAGGATGATCAACCAGGGAAGAACTAAGTATCCAGAAGGCTGAGCCAAAAGTCACAGTGAACAATTCCCAGGCAGTAGTTCTGAGCCCTAATCAAGGAGCCGGCAGCATACACCTGGCTGGATTTCACAGATTTCAGAGAATGCTGTGTGCCTCCAATTCTCATCATCTTAAAAATTTTTTTTAAATTTATTCGGCTGTACCCAGTCTTTGTTGCAGCATGTGAGTTCTCTGTTGCCTCACGCAGACCCTCAGTTGTGGCATACGGATCTAGCTCCTCTACAGCTTTTTTTTTAAATTAAAGATTTATTTATTTTTAAAGACATTTTATTTTTGGCTGTGTGCGTCTTCATTGCAGGCTTGGTTTTCATTGCAGTGCACAGGCTTCTCGTTACAGTAGCTTCTCTTGTTGTTGAGCACAGGCTCTAGAATGTGCAGCCTTCAGCAGCTGTGCTCCGAGGCGTGTGGGATCTTCCGGGACCAGGGATCGAACTGCTATCCCTTGCATTGCAAGGCGGATTTTTAACCACTGGACCACCAGGGAAGCCCTCCACGTGCTTTTGCCATGTAACTTTAACATTCCTCCCATGCAGTGGTAGGGTCTGTGTCTCTATTCCTCAGACCTTTGTAGGCCTTTATGACTGTCTGTACCCATAGGGTACGGTGGAAGTGACACTATGTGACTTCTGAGGTCATAAAAGTGCCAGGGTCTCTTGAGTTACTTGCTCTTGGAACCCATCTACCATGCTGCCACTACATCAAGTAATTTAGGCTGAAGTCCACATGGAGAGGAACTGAGGCCCCCAGCCCTCTGCTGTGAACTCTGTCCTACCACCAACGTTCTATGTGTCTTGGAAGTGATCCTTCAATCCCCAGTTGAGTCACCTCAGTTGATACTGTGTGATGCAGACATGAACCGTTCTTTAAGTCCTGCTCAAATTATACACTCGAGAGATGAACAAATGATTGTTGTTTTAATCCGCTAGGTTTTGGAGGGTTCGCTCCCAGAAGTATGTAACTAGAGCAACAGGGGCTGATTGGTGGTACTATGAAGTGCCATGAGAGCAGTGGGCCACAGGCGGGTCAGGCAGGATCCCAGGAATCCTGTGACCTTATCATCCTCGACCTATAGATTCTGAGTAGAGGACTCCCAAAAGTGAAGAAAAAGTGAAGTCGCTCAGTCATGTCAGACTGTTTACAACCCTATGGACTGTAGCCTGCCAGGCTCCTCCTCCGTCCACGGGATTTTCCAGGCAAGAATACTGGAGTGGGTTGCCATTTTCTTCTCCAGGGGATCTTCCTGACCCAGGGATCGAACTCAGATCTTCCACATTGCAGGCAGATGTTTTACCCTCTGAGCCACCAGGGAATTGCAGAGGACTCCCAAAGCATGGGCCAGAATGCACAGGAGTCGTGGAATTGTGTCAGAGGCCACTAAGGCAAAAATAAGGAGAAAGTGCATTCCCTGTACTTACAAGGGTCAATAGTTTTTTAAACACTGTTGAAGACTGGTTTTCCTTAAGACTGAATTGAGTTGAAAGAGGAAATGTGCTTGGATTCAATTGAAAGGAAGCTGCTGGGATGAAATCAATGTGAAAACAAGACTTGAGAAATGGAAGCCGTGGAGGGAGGGGATCAATCTTGAGTAGAGGTTTGTGTTGCAACGTAGAAAAAATTTTGTAATTGGAATGAAACAATGGTGGTCATAAGCCCTGTCTGTCAGCCCTGACTATGGAGGAGGCAAAGGATTGGACCGATTCTGACCCCTGGGGGGTTTCTGGAGGCTGGAAGAATGGGGACACCGAGAAGAAAAAGGCTCCTGGAGCAGAGAGACAGAGATGAAAGATGGATACACTTTCATCCAGGGGCTGGATATTCAGGAGCATGGGAGACAAAAATCCGTAAGATGGGGCCTAAGGAATAGGACCCTCTGTTGGCTCTAGGGACTCGCAGTACACACTGCTGCATCTAGTTCCCCTCTTCCCAAAGCTGAAGGCCGCAGAGCTCAGTGATCTGAGCCCAACCCCAGCCTGTAGGACACAGTGTCTGTTGTG
Source organism: Madoqua kirkii (assembly GCA_006408675.1). Taxonomy (NCBI): domain Eukaryota; kingdom Metazoa; phylum Chordata; class Mammalia; order Artiodactyla; family Bovidae; genus Madoqua; species Madoqua kirkii. The sequence continues at coordinate 59,135 of SJYC01122469.1, read as the reverse complement.
TCCTCTGCCCCAGCCCTGTCTTCTTCATGCCTTCACAGGCAGGCCCAGACAGAAGAGAGACCGATTCCTCTTACCGTGCTGTGAGCTCCCTGGGGGCAGGCAGGGTGTCTTATTCCCACTGCAGATGCTGCAAAGCGGTTTGTTGATTGAATGCACGCATGCGTGCCTGTGGGGCTGAGGGCAGCACCAGATGGCACAGGGGAGCAACAGGGCACGTGGAGGAGGCAGGGGCAGTAGGGGTACTGGGGAGGGGATGATGCTGAAAGGCCCTGTTTCAGGAAATCCAAGGCCTTGTCTAAGTTCTTCTGGTGTGAAAGTTGCTCAGTTATTTCTGACTCTTTGCGACCCCCATGGACCGTAGCCCGCCAGGCTCCTCTGTCCATGGTATTCTCCAGGCAAGAATACTGGAGTGGGAAGCCATTTTCTTCTCCAGGGCAACTTCCCAACCCGGGGATCGAACCCAGGTCTCTTTGCAGGCAGGTTTTTTACTGTCTGAGTCACCAGGGAAGCCCAAGAATACTGGAGTGGGTAGCCTAACCCTCCTCCAGGGGATCTTCCCCACCCAGGAAACCCAGGAATCGAACCAGCATCTGCTGCATTGCAGGTGGATTCTCTACCAGCTGAGCTACCAAGGAAGCCCACGTTCTTCTAAGGCAGATGCTCACAGGCAGGAGATCTAACCAGCCACTTATTATTTATTTGGGGCTGTGCGGGGGCTTCGCTGCTGCGCTGGTTTTTCTCTAGTTGGGGGCAGGCGCTGCTCTCTGGTTGTGGAGCACAGGCATCTCACGGCAGCGGCTTCCCTTGTCGCAGAGCACAGGCTCTAGGTGAGGGGCTTCAGCAGTTGCGGTGTGTGGGTTCCAGAGCACAGGCTCAGCAGTTGTAGCTCCAGGGCTTAGCTGCTCCGCGGCATGTGGGATCTTCCCGGACCACGGATCGAACCCATGTCTCCTGGATTCTTTACCACCGAGCCACCAGGGAAGCCCCAGACTAGTCTTAGTCAATGTCCCTTTTCCTGCTCTGACAGAGGGGCCTCTGAGCCTGGAACGGGGCTGGCAGAAGAGGAGGAGTCGAAGGAACGAACCCGAATGACTTCCCACCTGGGGAGTGAAAGGAGCTGGGTCTGCGCCCTGCAGAGCTGTCTTCCTCCCCGTTCTGGGGCTGCCCCTTTCTCGTTGCCAATCCAGGCTCCTGCCTTCCAGCCCGGGCCTGTTGCAGGCACACCCCAGTCTGGTTACCCACAGGCTGTGATGGTGGAAACGTCCCAGATGTCACCGTAAAATCTGGATATTTGCAAGCGCAAAAGGACCCGGGTCACATTTTAATACTTCATCTCCTTTGTTTTACAACCAGAGAAGCAGGGATCAAAAGGCTAAGCAGCTTATCAGAGGTGATGGGGCCAGGGCTAGAAGGCACGTGTCGCCCTGCTGTCCCCATCCTTCGAGTCAGCAGGGCTCCAGAGAGCACTGCCCTCCTCCCCGCTGGGTCTTTGCACATCCTCCCTGAGGTGGAAGGAAGTGGGTTTCCTCCCTCTTCACTCTTCGCTCATCTCCATCCTCCCCTGCTGTGGGGAGAGAGGCTTTTAACATAATCACGCATCAAAGTTTTGCTATGATACCATCCTGACAACAAAAAAGATTTGTTTGTAGAGTGGAGATCCTTCTCCGTATAATGTGGGGATATGGGGCCTTGTGGGTTAAATTGTTTTCCCCCACCCCCAAATACATATATGCACTGTGTGCTAAGTCACTTCAGTTGTGTCCAACTCTTTGCCACCCCCTGGACTGTAGCCCGCCAGGCTCCTCTGTGCATGGGTTTCCCCAGGCAAGAATACCAGAGTGGGTTGCCATGCCCTTCTCCAGGGCATTTTCCCAACCCAAGGACTGAACCCTCATCCCTTACGTCTCCTGCATTGGCAGGCGGGTTCTTCACCACCATACTGAAGTCCTAACCCTGTGAATGGGATGTTCTTTGGTAGAGGGTAGAGGGTAGGGGGTAGGCAGGGCCCTACTCCTCTATGACTCTTGCGCTTATAAGAAGACAGAAGACACAGCATAAACACACACAGGGAGGAACACTTTGTGAAGATGGAGGCAGAGATAGGAGTTATGCTGCCAGAAGCCAAGGATGCCTGGGGCCACTGGAAGCCGGAAAGCATAAGAAGGACCTTCCTCCTAGAGGTTTCTGCTGACACCTTGATGTTGAACTTGTATTCTCTAGAACTGTGAGAAACTAATGATCCTATGTTCTAAGCCAGGGGTCCCCAACCTCCAGAACGTAATGCCTGATGATCTGAGGTGGGGCTGATGTACTAGTAATAGAATGTAATGCACTCGAATCATCCTCAAACCATCCCCCAGCCCCTGCTCAGTGGAAAAAATTGTCTTCCATGAAACCTGTCCCTGGTGCCAGAAAGGTTGCGGACTGCTGTTTTAAGCCACCAGGCTTGTTGTCCTTGGTTACAGCAGCCTCGTGTGTGTGTGTGTGTGTGTGTGTGTGTGTGTGTGTGTGTGTGTGTGTGAGTCACTCAGTTGTGTCCGACTCTTTGTGACCCCATGGACTGTAGCCCAAGGAATTCTCCAGGCAAGAGTACTAAAATGGGTTGTCGTTTCCTCCTCCAAGGGATCTTCCCAACCCAGGGATTGAATTCAGGTCTTCCGGATTCTTTCCTGTCTGAGCCACCAGGGAAGGCTTGCTGCAGCCTTAGGAAAATACAGATGAGACTTGATAGCTGGAACCCAGGAAGCTGAGGTGGGAGAAGCCAGGATCTAGAGTTGGAGCCAGAAAAGGAAGTGGGGAGGGGAGCTCATATGAGGCTTACCTGGCGCTGCCTGGAGGTGAGCAAGGGGAACAGCAAAGTGTCACGCAAATGCATGTTCCTCGATTCTTTGTCTCGCCACAACAAAGATTTGGAGTGACGGACATTAAAGCCCCCTCGGCGAGTCACAGCTCTCAGGTCTTGGATGGACTGTGTTATAGCTCTTAAACAAATCAGTATTACAGCTCCGTGTGACAGCTCTATTTTATTTAGAAGTTAGCAGGAAAATCCATCTTCGAGGCGTGAGGGCACGTCGATCTAAAGACACGAGGAGAAGAGCGCCCCAGCGCCTGGGAGAGAGAGAAAGCTGGCTCTGGCTCCTCTGTTTATATGTTTATCTCTCCCTGGGCCTGTGCTATGTGAATTGGGCCAGCCAGGAGTGTTGTTTGTTTTATCTGAGCTCTTCACTCGGGTCCTGGGACCTTCTTTTGTTTAATTTTCGCGGGCTTTTCCCTTCCTTGTCTGTAGCCACCACCATTTTGGACTCCTTTTCCCTGTTCTACCTACCTGACATTCCCCCGTCAAGAGATGGGAGGCCCAATTCTTTGGGAATAGGGGCGTCGAGGTCTTTCTGGCTACTTCCTGCTGAACTGGGGCGGCGAGGGGTATTGGGCCTCCCCCTCTTGCTGGTCTCAAGCCTCAGAGTCCTTATAGCGGTCCATCTAAGGGTGAGTGATAGTTTCTGCGGTCGGCTGTAGTTTTACATCTTTGTTGAACTGGCACTGTATCTTGTAGCTGGTTGACCTGGGCAGAGACAAGACAGGTTAGACAATTGACAGTATATGGAATAATCGTAAGTGTCATCAATATAACATAACAAGGACTAGTAGGGGCATTAGTCAGTTTTAAATTCACATCGCCAGGATGGCTCAAGTCCCTCCTTGTTCAGAGATCAGATGATCTATCTCCTGTCTGTTTTGGAGTATAATCTCTGTCAAGCTGTGTTGGCTCTTTAGAGCTACCTTAAGAAATCTTATTATCCCCAAAAACCAGGTTTTGGGGGTGTTCATTAGAATGGCACTCATTGGTAGTCCTGAATAGGTATCTGAGATCTCCCAGGGGCTCACAGATATATTGAGTGTTCTCTTCTGTTTTCTTCCACGGCTTGACTCATGAGTAGTGAATCCAGGCGTCATGTCCTGGTACCTTGATTGCTGTGGGGGTAGAAAGTATTACAGGGTAGGGGCCCTTCCATGTAGGGAGTTGAGCTTTTGAGGACCCATCTTTCCAGACTTTAATTAGGACTTGAGATCCTGGAGCATATAGTGGTGACTCCTTAGAATCTTTTGGGTCTTGGTTTATACCCCATAAGCATAACCTGTTGGAATTGCCCAATGGCCAAGGTATAAGACTGGAGGGTCTGATCTAGGAAGAGGTCATTGACATAAATGAAAGGTCTCCCATATAGCATCTCATGAGGACTAAGACCAAGCTGTTCCTTAGGGGCAATGTGGGTGTGGAGGAGAGCTATCGGTAAAGCCTCCTTCCATCCCAGGGAGGTCTCCTGGGTTATCTTTTTGATTGCTGATTTTAAGAATTGATTGGCTCTTTTTACTTTCTCTGAAGATCGAGGCCTCCAGGCACAATGGAGATAATAAGTAATGCCCAATGCTTTCAAGACCCCTTGGGTGACCTTAGAAGTAAATGATGTCCCATTGTCACTTTGTAATGACCTGGGCAGACCAAATCTTGGAATGATTTCATGGAGCAGTTTTTTTACCACCTCCTCAGCCTTTTCATGGAGAAGGAAATGGCAACCCACTCCAGTGTTCTTGCCTGGAGAGTCCCAGGGACGGGGGAGCTTGGTGGGCAGCCGTCTCTGGGGCCGCACAGAGTCGGACATGACTGAAGTAACTTAGCAGCAGCAGCAGCAGCCTTTTCAGTCCGGGTGGGAAAGCCTTCAGTCCATCCTGTGAATGATTAATACCTATCATGATTAATAGGTATTTATACCCTTGAGAAACTGGCGTCTGTGTGATGTCCATCTGCCAGTCCTCTCCTGGGTAGGTCCCACGTCGTTGGATGGGCTGGGCCAGCTGGGGTCTTCGAGCTCCTTGGGGGTTATTTAATTGGCAAGTGGGACAAGAGGAGAACACCTGTCTTATAGTTGTTTGAAGCCTGTTCCTCTGAAGGACCTTTCTAATAATCTTTGGAGGGCCTTTTCTCCTAAATGAATAGTGGCATGTAAGGAGCTAACCAACTTCCATTGGAGGTTCCCAGGCAGAAAAAGGAGTCCCTCCTTTTGGAACCACCCCATATGATTTTCTTGAAAGCCCTTGCTCTTAGCTTTAAGAGTCTCACCTTCAGTATATGACTGAGTTTCTGGCAAATTAGTCTGTGGAACTAAGGTGGCAACCCCTATTAGGTCATGGTTCTGTAATGCTGCTCTCCTAGCTGCCTGATCAGCTGCTTGGTTCCCTCGTGCCACTTCTGTGCTCCCTTTTTGGTGTCCTTTCCTTCTTTTGTTTAATTTTCGTGGGCGTTTCCCTTCCTTTTCTGTAGCCACCGCCATCTTGGACTCCTTTTCCCTGTTCTACCTACCTACCAAAAGCAACATGTGGGCCGCTTTCTAGCTGATCAGAAACCAAGCCCATTTCCTTTCCAGCCACTGGGAGCCTGGCCGAGGGGAGCCAAGAATTACTGCCTAGAAATGAAATCTCTGATGCCACCTCTGGTTGGTCTCATTCCCTTTGAACTTGCACCTCTTCATTCCGCAGACAATAACTGCATGCTGCGATTTCACCTGCGATGGGACCTAAAGACCTCAGGGAATAAACCTTGTCTTGCAGCGATCTTTCTCTGGATTCATGTCAGTGCCAGGGCTGTGCATGGCATGCACTGGCCTCTTAATCTGTATTGACTAGTTGGATGATTTGGTATCACAGCAGTAGTGCAGCCTAGGGTGGTGTGGGTTTGTTTAATTTTAAGTATTTCTGGCAACTCTATTTAGAGTATAGCAGTATCTTTACACTTCCGGGCAGAAGATAAGTCACATGACAAGTGGATGCCCATCTACTCGGTGACCTCAGCCTGGTGTGGTCACTGAGTTTTGCAAATCTCCCAGTTTGTGTTCCTCTTGTTTGTATGTTCAGGGTGTTTCTGATTTTAGAAATGCTCATTTGCCTTTTCTCTTCCCTGTTTTAACTCCCCATCCCAATTACCTGGTAACTCATCTTTCTTTAGAGGCTATTTCTTTTGCAGAATTTTCAAAGAGCAGGATGATATTCAAAGGTAAGCATGGAGACGCCTTACTCCCTCTGTCCGCATCTTCCTCTCTCTGGGCCACAGTGATGGATAATTGCCATTAGAGTCTTATGTTTTTAATCCTCTTAGGTAACAACACACAGAGGCATTTGTTCTTAAATCTGCTCTATATTTCTTCTATAAAAGAGAGCAAAATATTTACTACTTGACAACTGATTTTTTTGTGCAAATAGTACTTTACCGAAGTGTAACATGCACAGTCAAATGGACAAAATGTAAGTGGACAGGCGAATGAATTTTTTTCCTTCTTAAAGTTTATTTTTTCTTGTGTGACTTTTAAAAGCAGTCTCAATGAGGTACAATTGGCAGAGAATGATAAAGTGCATACATGTGCATGTGTATATATCCATGAACCATCACTACAGTCAAGCTAGTGAGCATATACATTGCCCTCCAAAGTTCCTTCTTAAAGTTTATTTTTTCTTGTGTGACTTTTAAAAGCAGTCTCAATGAGGTACAATTGGCAGAGAATGATAAAGTGCATACATGTGCATGTGTATATATCCATGAACCATCACTACAGTCAAGCTAGTGAGCATATACATTGCCCTCCAAAGTTGCCTCCTGCCTTTGTATGTTTTTATTAGCTACTAAATTAAAACAAGTGGCTTCTGGCTTTCCTGGTGGCTCTGTTGGTTGGTAAAGAGTCCACCCTCAATGCAGGAGACCTGGGTTCGATCCCTGGGTTGGGAAGATCCCCTGGAGAAGGAAATGGCAACCCACTCCAGTATTCTTCCCTGGAGAATTTCATGAACAGAGGAGCTACAGTGCATGGGCTCACAAAGAGTTGGCATGACTAAGTGACTAACTTTCACTTTCAAGTTAAAACAGACTACTGAATTGGGCTGAACACATCTGACGTCATGCTGATTTACTTCCTTGTGGATATTTCTTTGAGGTTCCTGCAGTTTCTTGGGGCTTCCTTGGTGGCTCAGGGGTAAAGAATCTGCCTGCAATGCAGGAGCCGCAGGAGATATGGGTTTGATCCTTGGGTTAGGAAGATCCCCTGGAGGAGGGCATGGCAACCCACTCCAATATTCTTGCCTGGAGAATCCCATGGACAGAGGAGCCTGGTGGGCTACAGTCCACAGGGTTGCAAAGAGTCGGACATGGCTGAAGCCACCTAGCATGCGTGCATAGTTTCTACCTACCAGGAGGCAGGTAACACAACATAAGTTAACAGTATAACACAGCCGCTACTATGTCTTATTAATCATCTAAATTTCTAACAATTAAACATTTGAACTCAAGGGACTTTGGGAAGATTAATTTGAAGGTATTTGTAATTGTAGCAAAGAGCTTATTTTTGTCAGCCTGTAAACCTCCTAGTGCCAGAGCTTCTGATTCTGAGCAGGTTGACTCAAAGGATTAAGGATTCTTGGAAAAAAAGAACAGAAGTTCCATGGAATTTCAGGATTTCCTCTGTTTATAAACCGTAATTCTGGGAGGAAGGAAGTAAACACTCATTAAGCATCTTGTAAGTGTCAAGCACTTCACATAAAATAAATAATTTAATCCTCAAAATAACTACAACGGAGAAGGGATTATCACCATTTTTACAGAAGCGGAAATAGGATCTGAGAGTCTAAGCAAGTGGTTCAAGGTGACAGGAGCCGGAGCTGAAACCCAGAGCTGTTTTATTTTAGAGTCTATCCTATTTACATCCTATTTATATAGCACCTTCTGCACCTCACATCTAGGCAAATATTAACAATTTATATATCCATAGATATAGATATCTATAGATTGGATTTCCCTGGTGACTCAGATGGTAAAGAATCCTCCTGCAGTGTTGGAGACCTGGGTTTGATCCCTGGGTTGGGAAGATCCTCTGGAAGAGGGAATGGCAACCCACTCCAGTATTCTTGCCTCGAGAATCCCCATGGAAAGAGGAGCCTGGTGGGCTACAGTTCATGGTGTCGAAAAGAGTCTGACATGACTGAATGATTAAGCAGAGATATAGATTTGCAGATATATCTATATATATATACATACACAGATACATCTATATAATACACACACATACATACATACCTGTTGGGCTGTGCTGTCGTTACCTGTTAGACTCTGCCAAAGCCCTTGGAAAAAAGTTAGTCTACAGAACATGCAGGAAATTGGTTACATGGATAAGCCGATTTTGTAATTTATATAAAGTGATATATATTGAGTTGATCCCAAGTGTTCTAGTTACAAGTACTGAGAAGTTTTCTTATGGCCTAAGAACTGTGTTCTGTATTTTAATGGAAACAAAATAAGGATGAGACAGAATGTCTACTAGTGAAAATGATATCATGGTATTGGTGAGGTGAGGCATTCAGAGGGAGACAGGGTGTCAGGACTGTGGGTTCTGCATGGTTCTAGGAAGGTCCCAACTGCGGGGAGGAGAACTAGAGGATGGGAAGCTGGATGTCTAGTTGGGAGGGGTCTCTGGAGGGGTCTCTAGAGCTTTAAAAAACCAGGCAGTGAAGTTTTGACGACTTGCTTGAGTTTGCATGGAGAGCTATAATAATAAAGTACAATCGAGTGTGAGGCATCCTGCCCAGTTACACAGTTGGCCTTGCCTTTCTGTGGGTTTAGCAGCTCAGGATTTAGCCAACTGTGAATTAAAAGTATTCGGAAAAAAAGTGCCAGAAAATTCCTAAAAGTCAAACTTAAATTTTTCAGTGCTGCCAACTGTTTACATAGCATTTACATTGTATTAGGAATTAGAAGTAATCCAGAGAGGATTTAAAGGGTACATGGAGGAGGTGCATAGGCTTTATGCAAATACTGGGCCACTTTATACGTGGGACTTGAGCAGGTACAGATTTGGGAATCTACGGGCTGTCCTGAAACTGACCCCATCCGATACAGAGACTGCACATCTTACCAACCTCTGTATTCATCAAAAGCTGAAATCTTTCCTTCATGAGAACCAGCCTCAATTAGCTGTAAGCAAAGAGAAAAAAAAAAAAGACACAGCATCAGAGTTCTACAAGAGACAGACAAGACATTCAAAAGGGGTAACAGAAGGGCGTTCCGTGGAGGAGGGCCCCTTGACAAAGGTGGAGCAGGCTCAGAGAAAACAAGAGGGGATGGCGGAGCACCAGGACCAGCAAAGCAGGAAGCCACTGACACCCCCAAGCTTGAGGGGCAAGGGGAAGAAGAGGGGTGCCAGAACCAGTGTGCGGAGCTTCAGGTCCAGGAATACATACCTCCTTCTCCCTGTCCCCACATTCTCTGGTCAGTTGCTGGTTTCTCCTATTAACCCAAACCAAGAGAAAGCGTAGGGTCCTGAGAACTATGTGGGCGCAGTCCCCAGAGGTCAGCAGCCTGGGGTACAGGACAGGGTGGAAAAGCACAGCGCATGGACTTGGAAGGAAAAATGGAGAAGGTCAGTGCAAAACCTGGGCGAGGGGGCTCTGGGAAGGCTTTTCTGGGCATTACATCAAAGGAGCTATTCCAGGTGCCCTAGAATCACAGAGTTTTAAATCCACTCCCTTTTGTAATCCAGCAGCTTTGTCCTGGTTCTTAACAGCAGCTCTATAAACCCAGGACCTTATTCTTTTTGGAGTCATCATTTCCTGCAGAACCCAGATATAAGTGCCAGCTGTTTAGCTCAAGCCCTAGCTGAGGAGGCGGTAATGGGGGCTATTCTTAGTGAGCACATTGTCATGGGTTAGTGACTTGGAGTTCAAGGTAGTGGGTGCCCAGATAACTCTGAATGATGGTGGTATTTGTCAGTTGGAAAGAGGTCTTCCTCATTAACTTATTATCTTGCTGGAGAGGCAGTAGCATTTTGGCTCCAGCTTTTCAGTGATAGTGGCTCTATTTCCGACTCGCTTGGAAACTATTATTAACTATTATTCCAAACAATACGCTTGCATATTTGACAATCCGGAAACCAAATTTAGCCAGGCAAATTATAGACAACTGCTCTCTTATAATGTCACTGTGATGTCCTAATTTTTTAAAAAATGGAAGATAACAGAGCCAGCTTTAAACGCTTAAGACAATATTTTATGTTAGAAACCATTTCCCCCCAAAGATACTTAGATCTCTGAAATGTTCCCAGAGCTCTCTGGAAGATAACAAATGTTTCTTTCAAAGGAAGGGGAAGTTGCAGAACATCAAATATATGCAAAACGTCTTCAAAGCTGGATGTGCCATCAACTTATAAGGAATTATGATGAAGAAAAGGAAAACTTAAGAGGTAATTTAAATGATTTAAGCACTACCCTTTTCCCTTCTTCTCTAATACATCCCCCCAACCCAAGGCAAAGCTCATAACATTAGACTGACCTTTAGCGTACGTGATTTTAATGAAAACCAAGGCGTTCCTTGCTCCTGAATACATCTCAAACCATTCTTTAAAGTAATGATCTCTTGTCAAGTCCCTTACTCTGACATGTGAAGGAACATCTGACATTTGAAAAATATTGTACAGGTTTGAATCACCTAAGTATATTATAGCTTTATTTTTGTAGATAAACGAAACTAAGAACATTGTGAGCAACAAAGGAATCTGTTAATACAGCTGGATTTGGATGCCACGTATTTGGATTCCACTGTGTGTCTATAGGCGAGTTGCTTAACCTCTCTGAATCTCAGTCTCCTCATTGTAAAGTAAGGATAACAGTACTGTTCACCATGCTTATTGTAAATGGCAAGTGGGTTTGTGTGAGCATTAAGGTATTTTTCCTGAAGGTACTTGTTATATGGAATACAGTGCGAAAAAGCCAGCCACAATACTTCACGAGCCTTCTGAGAGTTCAGGTCTCTTACTGAGAATGCTATGTTGGCAGATGACCTATGAGGCAAAGAAAATGTGGTCTTATATATGGAACCTGAAAAAAGGGTCATGGTTTTTAACAAACCAATCTAGCGTACTTGAGCTTGAGGGGGCTATGCATCTATTTCCAAACTTGTCTGTCGGGGTACCACAGCTAGCCTGCTTTGCTTGGGATTACCTGACCTGGTAGCTCAGCGACCGTGACTACTGGGACAGGATGGCCGTATTTTGTACTCTTCCTGCAAAATGATGCATACGACTGGTCCACTGCCCACACAGGGAGAAATGATCCTTCTAGACATGGGGAGGCTGTTGATATGAAATTGTGACCTGGCACAGGTGATGATGTTTCAAAAATTAAATAACTTCCAACTGAAACAGTTTCAAAGGATCGAAGCTCTATAACAATCCAGGCTCTTTGTTTTAACAGTCTTCAAACCTCTCTGCCCAACTTCAGAGATCTGCTAAACTTAAATCTTTGGAGCAAAGAGTAATCTGTCCTTTCTATTTTTCTGATTTTTAAAAATAAATCTTATGCAATGGGCAATCATTTTATAATGTATGCAATTTGTAGGCATCAAAATGTTTACTTTAAAAAATTCTTGCAAATAAAATACTTTTGAATATTTTTGGAAGTTGAAACTTATTTTAGTATATTTCATATGTACTGTGATCATTGAAGCTAAATACAGCATAAAACAGAAGGAAGGGGGAGGAGAATTAGAAGAAATTTTGGCAGTCTGCTGCAATATTTGCATTAAAGGAGCAATTAAAAGTAAATTGCCCAGATTTTGAAAGTGTCTTCCAAATCCTAACTCAACCACTTAACAGTTATGTGAACCTAGGACAAGTTATTTAATTTCACTCTGCCTCAGTTTCTTCGACAACAAAATGGGAACATACTATAAATATGTTATGAGATTTAATAAGTTAATATATATTATATGCTTAGAAAAACAATAGCAGATAGTAAGCAGTCACTCTTCCTAGACTCACTTGCTAGAATATTTCTGAAGATTGGTGATTCAGCCTTTATTGTATTTATTTACACTGCTTTTTATATTATCAAAGCTATATATAAAAATCAAATTGTGTTTAAAGAGTAATCATGAAAATCAGGCTTCCCCGTCTCTACAATTAATGTGATCTTGCCTCCAGAGGCAGTCACTTCTCATCTATTCTTCTAGCTGATTACTTTAATATTTACTGGGCTTCCCTAGACAGTAAAGTGTCTGCCCGCAATGCGGGAGACCTGGGTTCGATCCCTGGGTTGGGAAGATTCCCTGGAGAAGGAAACGGCAACCCACTCCAGTACTCTTGCCTGGAAAATTCCATGGACAGAGGAGCCTTGTAAACTACAGTCCACAGGGTCGCAGAGTCGGGCACGACTGAGCAATGTCACTTCTTCTTGGTATTTACTTCCTCCTTAAGTAAGGATATTACTTCTTGATTTATCATATACTGCTATTTCTTGATTTATCAACTATAGACATTATCTATGAATTTCTATTGCAGCAGTCAAATTGAGCTTTTGAACTCTTCCCTTTTTCTTTCTCCAATTCTACCAAATTATGCTTAAATCATATTTTGTATTTAATTTACTATGATTGTGTATATATTGTTGACCCCTGAGCCAAGTGATGTGCCAAAATTACATTTTATTTTGTTTTGGAAATTTTTGCCTTTATTAGAGATAGTTAATTGCCTTACTGTTTCATTTCCTTATCTCTTTAATTCCTCTCCCCCCTCCGCCCCCTGCCCCCCTTACACACACACATGATCATTCACGTCAGTCAGACATTTCCTGTTTCATTTCAAACTATCAGCTCTCTTGGATAAGCGGTTGATTCCATTGTACCCCAAAGGCTCCCCTCTCTGAGCCCTTCATCCACTTCCTTCAGTCTGGGCGGTTGTACATTAGGCTGGTTGTTCGGCTGCATCCCAGGTTTTCCTTACACCTTTCCTGTGTCCTCCATCTTCATACTATTTTACTTGATTACTTTTCTGAAACACAGCCTCTGGAAGCATTTTTAAAAAGTGTGTTTCGCAGGTAAAATGCTTGACTCCCTGAATATCTGAAAAGGTCTTTCCTCTGGCCTTACACTTGATCCCTCATTTGGCTGGTTACAGAGTTCTAGGTTGAAAACAATTTCCTCCAGAATTGTAAAGTTAGTATTGGTTTGATGTCTTCATGCTTCCAAGCTTTCTGATGCCTTTCTAGCTCATGTCTTTTGTATGTGACCGTTTTCGTTCTATCTAAATGCTCTTGCTGCTAAGTCACTTCAGTCGTGTCTGACTCTGTGCGACCCCATAGATGGCAGCCCACCAGGCTCCCCCGTCCCTGGGATTCTCCAGGCAAGAACACTGGAGTGGGTTGCCATTTCTTTCTCCAAGAAATGCTGTTAGTGTCTTCCTTTTTATACTGGCGTACTCTCTTCATTGTTTATTTATGCATTGTGCTGAGCACGTTGTGGCTCTTTTCAGGCCAGAGTCTCATATTATCGAGTTCTGGGAAGTTTTCTATTATTCTTTGACAATTTCCTCTGCTACATTTTCTTCATTCTTTTCTTAGAACCACTGTCAGTTGATATCAGATTTCATAAATTGATTCTCTAAATTTCTTACTTCTTGTCTTCTAGTATTTTTCTTCTCTTTTCCTTTTGTTGCTCCTTTGGGGTTATTTCCTCCAATTTATCTGTCAATCTCTTTACTGAGCACTTAAAAAAAGTTCATGTTTTATTTATTTCTTAGTGAATAATACATGCTCAGGTTAAAAATTCAAAATTATGGAAAAAAGAGAACACAGGTAGAAGTAAGCCTCTTTCTCGCCCTCATTCCTCAGACATCCAGTTCACCACGTTGGCAGGGATGTTTGGAACAGCTGAGGGTGGAGCTGCAAACAGGGTTGTTTTATGAAAGGTTGCATGCTGAGTGATGGAAGGAAGCCGCACACAGCTCTTTCTTCATGAATGCAGCCATCCAGGCATACATTCTCCTAGATAGGAATTCACTGGGTGGCTTTGCTGGAGAAAAGAGCCCTGGCTGTCAGCACCTTTGGGTCTTTTCTCCTGGGTTGGTAACTCTCCCTAATGTAGGACATTCTAACATTCTGTTGGAAAGTGTAAGACTGAAGCCTGGCTGCTAACATTCTCAGCAAGAGAGCTGGAGTGCGGCTGGGGAGTGTTTAGGGGAACATTCCCATACTCCATTTGTAAATTTCTGCTTCATCATTCTGGTTTCAGTCTTGTGCCACCCACCACCCAGAACTGTGCCTAATCTCTCAATCCAGAGGACCCCCACCTCACTCCCGCCACTTTTCACCCTTTCTAGAGACTTACCCTGTTTTACTGTCTTTTGCTTCTCTTGGGGTAGAGGAGGGGAAGTCACTGGGCTGAGTTGAATAAGGGAAGGGATCTTAAATTTGTTTGGGCTTTTTCTGTTCCTTACACTGAATTTCTACTGATCTCTTCTTGCTTACTGACGCTTGTCCTTGTTATCACCATCCTACTGTTACCTAGCCTCCCCATGAAATGTTTTATTTCAGGTACACTCCAGTTGACCCTTAAACAACACAGGGGTTGGTATCGTCAACCAATCTGAACAAAACTTAAGAGCTGATCCTCCCATCACATGGTTTCTTCATCCAGTGTTTCCCCATCAGGGATTCAACCAGCCCTAGATGGAGTAGGGCTGCTGTACTTACTATTGAAAAGAATCTATGCACACGCGGACCTGCTCAATTCAAACTCATGTTGTTCAATTGTAGTCAGTTTTAGAATTAAAAAAAAAAAGTCTCCAATATGCTGAGATTTTCCACCTTTCATTCATGACGAGTATATTTTCTTCTACTTTATTCACCATAGTTATAATAGATGTTTTAAAATCCTTGTTTGCTACTATAAACATCTGGGTCATGTCAAGGTCAGTTTCTGTTGATTACTTTTTCTCTTGAGTGTGAGTCACATTTTCCTGTTTCTTTGGATGTTGAATCATTTTGGATTATATTCTAGACATTGGGAGTGTTGCGCTGTAGATAATCGGGAGGAATGCTGTCTTTTTCCATTGATTTGTCTTAGTAAGCCCTTGGTTGCATTCTAATTGAAAACTCTAATTTTGGTTGGCAGATCAAATTTTCCTTCGGTTCATGTCCCTTTCGCTGTGCTGTTGAGAGTTCTCCCTGTGCCTGGGTAGCTTGAGAGTCACTCAGACATTCAGTCAGAGTTTATACACATAATCTGTGGCTCCTCATCATGGACCTACCATCCCAATATGGTGACTTCACTTTCCAGTGGCTCTGGTTGCCCTGAACTCTGCTCTCTGGTTCTTCAAGCTGGAAACACTGCAGATTTCCTACTGGCATTTTAGCTGGGCACCGTCATCAACTTCCTTGCATCTAAGGGGGAAAAATGTGGGGGGAAACTCACCTTGTCAACCTGTACCAGCCCTCTTTCCCAAATGTCAACTGCTCGCTCTAGAATCTACCTGCTTTTGTTCACTGTACGCTGCCTTCAGATGGTTTTTGTTTTTGTTTTTTATAAATGTTGCTCTGTGAGTTGAGGTGGTGTCTCTCAGTCGTGTCCGAGTCTTTGCCACCCCATGGATTGTAGTCCATGGAATTCTCCAGGCTGGAATACTGGAGTGGGTAGCCTTTCCCTTTCCAGGGGATCTTCCCACCCCAATAGTTATTATCTGGGATGGAACAGGTTTAGTTTGCGCTTACTCTACCGTACCAGAGGTAAACTTCTTCTAACTTATTTTTAAACAAACTTTTAAACAATTACATTTTCAGTCATTAACTCTACTTCCGAAGTAACTCAGTGCCACCAATTTCGGAGCTTTTTGGAGGCCCTTTGTGCAAGCGACAGTACCATTGCTACTATATTCACCCTGAAAAGCTCTTTCAGCGAGCATGAAATGACACATGAATAAAATGGGAGGAAATGGAACGCTGCGGCACAGATCCTTCTAAATCAGATGGAATCTCTGCTCTTCCAGTTAGCCTCAAAGTGGCAGAGGGTAGTTTTTTTTTAGCTTCATGTGAACCAAAATAAGAGTATTCTTTTAAAGCAGCACTTTAAAAAATGTGGCTAAGAACCTCAAACAACGGAATCACTTGGATTTCTTGTTAAAATAATGCAGATTTCTGGGTCCTGCCTTAATCTTCCTGAATCAAAACACAAGGTGAAGACAAAGGATTTACAGTCAGATGGCTCAGAGGTAAAGAACCTGCCTGCCAATGCAAGAGATGTGAGTTCGATCTCTGAGTCAGAAGATCCCTTGAAGAAGGAAGTGGCAACCCACTCCAGTATTCTTGCCTGGGAAATTCCAGGGATGGAGGAGCCTGGCGGACTACAGTCCATAAGGTGGCAAAGAGTTGGACAGGACTTAGTGTCCAGACAACAACCGTGGTCCATAAGCGTTGCTTCTATTATTGGCTTCAGATGGTAAGAAGTCGGCCTGCAATGTGGGAGACTAGGGTTCAATCCCTGAGTTGGAGAGATCCCCTGGAAAATGAAATGGCAGCCTACCTCAATATTCTTGCCTGGAAAATCCCATGGATGGAGGATCCTGGTGGGCTACATTACATAGGGTCGCAAAGAGTCGGACGCAACTGAGCAACTTCACTCATGCACTAGGCTACTTGAGCAACAAAGAGCCGCCTAATGTGGATCTGATTCACTGTTACCATAAATGGAACTGGTGTAAGGAGTGAGATGCAGCTCCTGATTTTAAGTCAGTAAATTTGCTTCAGGATGACAAACACAAATCTTTTGGAACTATGTTGCATGATAAGAAAGAGTTTTTTGTTGTTTTTTCTTTTCCCAGGGTCAGTTTGAAAGATTTTAGTACCTAAATTTGGAACTACTCTTAACATGCATACTCTGTAAACTCCTAACAGGAAATCATTATTATGTACAGCAAACAAGACCCCATTTGCTGTAAAAGGTCGCCATTCTTTCTGGCTTTCTCTCACCGGCATTCAGGTAAGCGATATCAAATATTTTGCTCTGTATGACGGTAACCCCACAGAAACCATCACTTCAGGACCCTGCATACACATTGGAAAGCTTCATGAAGTTGTTGCATTAATTTCTGGAAGTTAATTGTTACTCTTGCTGCTGCTGCTGCTAGGTTGCTTCAGTTGTGTCCGACTCTGTGCGACCCTGTAGACAGCAGCCCACCAGGCTCTCCGGTCTCTGGGATTCTCCAGGCAAGAACACTGGAGTGGCTGCCATTTCCTTCTCCAATGCATGAAAGTAAAAAGTGAAAGTGAAGTCGCTCAGTCGTGTCCGATTCTTCGCGACCACATAGACTGCAGCCCACCAGGCTCCTCTGTCCATGGGATTTTCCAGGCAAGAGGACTGGAGTAGGGTGCCATTGCCTTCTCCAGTTGTTACTCTTACCTTCCTATAAATTCAAGAGACCAGGCAAAGTAGTGTAGTAATTGGTTTGTTAGATCAGCTTCATTAGAAATTGACTTCATTCTTCACTCCTGCTTCTCTAGGCTATTAACTTAGGTCTCAGTAAATTTGTTCTAGAGAAATTCGTGTACTTTTTAAAAGACCCATTTTCTATCAAGGTACAGATGGAGAAATTGAAAGACTGAAGAGGTAAGCATTGTGCTTATATCTTGGTTACACACACCTTTTGAGGGGAGACCAAGACAGAAATAAAAGGTAAGTCATCCTCTCTAGTTCAAGGCTACTGTAAGAAACGCCGCGGGAAGAAAAGCCACTTCTAGGGACTGCTAACAAAAGGCCTTTATCGCGCGTTGGCTCTCGGGCAGAACTCCCCCGGGAGTGTTATCAGGGGTTGGAACAGTGGGAGTCTGCGAGGGACAGCGGCTGGGAGGAGGGTTTTATAGCCGGGGCTAGCGTTCAAGCTGGGTTTTTTCCATCTACGGTAAACGCGGGGGCCACGTTGCTGATTGGTGCTGGTGGGCTTTGTGCCAGTCCTTCATTGGGCCACGTCATGAGTTCCGTACCCAGGATGTTGGTCCGCCTCCTGGTTTCTGTCTGGGCGGGGGTGGGTTCTGGGGCTTTCTGCCTCAGCCACCTGAACATGGCCGTGCATGTCCAGGTATGTCCGACCTCTCAGCTACCTCTACTACTGGGCTCTTTGGGGCTTCCCCGGTCACTCAGGTGGTAAAGACCCTGCCTGCAATGTGGGAGACCTGGAATTGATCCCTGTGTTGGGAAGATCCCCTGGAGAAGGGAATGGCAACCCACTCCAGCATTCTTGCCTGGCGAATTCCATGGACATAGGAACCTGGCAGGCTATACATTCCATGGGATTGCAAAGAGTCAGATCCAACTGAGTGACTAACACTTTCACTGGGCCCTTTGTGAAGCTGTAAGACAGTGCTTCACCCTCTTGGGTACCTGAGCCCTTAGGGGGTCTTTGAAGGAAATAAGAAGGATTTTTGAGTTGTTTTCATTAATTTCAAAAGATCCAACAGAAATTGCATATTTCCCAAAATAAAACTGCATGAATTAAGTAGAATGTCATGGTATTTTTGCTTTTGATTAGCATTAAATTAATTCAGTTTGATAACATTGATTATCATGCTAATTTGAAGCTGTGATTGCAGTTATATATGTCTTAGATGATTAAAATGTAAAAATAGGTTAATTATGTCTTAATAAATGCAGTTTGTTTGATAGAATTTTATAACACCTAAACTCATCAGAAAAAATATGATAAATTTTGGACACTTTCTACATATATCTAGAAATAGAAAGAGTGTTTCTAGTACATATAACTCTAAAACATATAACTCTAAAACACACCTCTTTCAAAATTCTTCTGGAATCACAAGATTCCACATATTTGTTCTTTCTGGTCCCTTTAACATGCATAGTATAAGAACTTCTCTGATGGCAAAGTGGATAAGAATTTGCCTGCCAGTGCAGAAGACATAGGTTCAATCCCTGGTTGGGGAAGATCCCATGTGCCCTGGGACAACTAAGCCCATGGGCCACAACTATTGAGCCTGTGCTCTAGAGCCAGGAGCTGCAACCACTGAGCCTGTGCTCCTTGACAAGGGAAGCCACTGAAATGAAACCCTCTGCGCTACAACTAGAGAGTAGCCCCCATCTGCCGCAACTAGAGAAAGCCCTCACAAAACAACAAAGAGCCAGCACAACTCAAAGGGAAAAAAAAAAACAAAAACAAAAACAAAACACACACAGTATAAAGTCAAACCATCCTTTCTTATACTTTCAATGCTAGTTGTGACTACAACCCACTGACAGCGTCCATCACTGACATCTCTGGCTATTTAGCCTTACCTGTGTGTATAATTTCAACTTATTGGGTGGATGCCTGTGGAAGCTGGTAGAGCATTTAAAAGAAGGTTCTTGAAAGCAGCAACACAACCATTATACTGAGAAACAGAGAAGAGAGAAGTTTAATCTCTCCTGCTAAAACTCAATGGATACTTTACCTGGGTGCTGAGAGCACATGGCAGTTGACAATGGCAGTTCAGCTGGTTTGGAAAGTATGAATAGAAGCGTAACATATTTTCTGAACTCATGAATCATTGGGCTCCTTGAAAGACACGTCTTTGAGGAAGAACTCAGCTTGCTTCCCTGAGCTAACCCCCCAGGGTGGGGTTTTCGTAATCGCATTACCATCACCGTGGCTTTAGGCGTCACTTATGTGACTCACCTGGTTTGGGCTGCTTTAGACAACGGGTCCAGAGTTCAGTCTGCTGAAGGGGACTGACTGAGATCATTGTCTCCCAAGGCATGGCCTTTAAAGGTTAAATCGGTGGGGAGAGGCTCAGGAACATGTGACTTGCTATATTTAGGCTGCGTTCTTTGCTAGAAGAATCTGTTCCAGAGATCATTCTGGAATGCTTCTTGGTTCTAAGGAGAGGTTGGGCATCATCCCCTCACCCCGTACCCTGTTCCCATGCTGATGTCCATGAACGTGGAGGTAAGAGCAGAATTTGCTAACTCTCAGTTGCAGGGGTTATTCGTATGATCACCCCATGTCTATTGGAACACATTACACATCACCATGTGATGGGATGGAGACTTACTCTATTCAAGTTCCTCCTGTGTAAAGGAGGATGGGGCAATGACCACTAAGCATCTCCCAGGCTCTGACCAACTCCGTGTGACTCTAGGCTTCTATGTAGAGTAGATCTCAGAATAAAGATTGCCCTTGCACAACACTCTTGACCAAGCTGATGCCAGGCTGATGGCAATTTACATGTGTGGGAGACTGTCACTGCAGGTGAGGAAAGTGGGGTTAGACAAAGCATGTACCTCAAAGTACTTATTTTAACCTTTAGAAAAACCTGTAAATGTTCCACTCATGTAAGGTGACTCTTTTCCTTTTGTTTCTTCGTGCTGGTGTAAAAAGTGATCAGCTAGGACACTTGTAAGCATCCGCATTGGAACTGTTGTTCCCAGGGACTTGAAGGGTTCACAAAGTTTGTTATGCAATTTTCTTTGTTCTCAGATATGTCTTTAAAGTTCTTAACTCTCTGTTTGTCTTTCATCCTAAACTTACTCCCTTGCACAAGACGTGTAAGTCTGGCACCTGTGAGCCCACTAATATGTGTTTATTAATGATTAATTATAATGAATAATTATTGATTAATTATTATAATTAACAATAAGCTGTCATCTATTTAGACTTTATGCCAGTCCCCATTGCTCTAAGCATACATTATTTAATCCTCATGATAACCCCATGATTTACTCTTGTCCTGTCTTACAGAGAGAGATGGAAATTTTTGAGAGGCTCAGTAATTTGCCTAAAGTCACATACACATGGGAAAACAGGATTCAGGCTCACGTGCATTTGACTTGAGAGAGTCTATGTGCTTAATCACTATGCTGTATTGTTTCTCTTTCTTTGTTGAAATGATGAATAATATGAGCTCTTTCACATTGGGGGCAGTGTAATATTAGCAGATCTCCTCTGCTTGAAGACTTCCTCTGTGATGGAGAGGAAGAGGCTTGGGGTTGAGAACTATTGTACCAACTTTACCAGCAAAATAGACATCCAGTCCACAACCTAATAACATTTATAGAAGTTTAAAAATACTTACAAAGCAAAAGTCCACACTTTACAAGAGCACATTCAAGCAAATGACATATATTAAGCCCCTTATAATGGTTTCTCTTGGGATACAGAATAGGAGTGGGAAGCAGGGCTAAAAGGCAATGAATAAATACCTAAGACAAGAGAGGGGACTCATGAAGGCCCAGTGATGGTGATATATGTGAGCTGAGAAATATAATGAACTTGACCTTTGCACTTGAGTATCTCCCCTCTTCCTTAGAAAGAATAAGAGCCAGGACAAGGGAAAAATTAGATCAGGTTAAGACAAAACCTGAAGGGTAAGGAAGGCAGGAGTGACTGCCTCCTTCCTCACATTCAGAGGTTTTATTTGGTCGTAGAATGGAGGGGCTTTCCTGTAAACACAACTACATATAGATCGGCCCCACCAGGCACTTAAGTTTTGCCAGAGGATAAAGGTTTGTGGCCCCATCATCCCTATACTGGGGCTTCCCAAGTGGTGCTAGTGGTAAGGAATCTGCCTGCCAATGCAGGAGACACAGATGTACGTTTGACCCTGGGCTTGGAAGATCCCCTAGAGGAGGAAATGGCAACCCAGTCCAGTATTCTGGCCTGGGAAATCCCATGGACTAAGAAGCCTGGCAGACTACAGTCCATGGGGTTGCAAAGAGTGGGACACGACTAAGGCAACTTAACGCACGCATGCACACAAACACACATACACACTCATTTTAGAACATGTGAACTAGAAAGCACAGTCAGAGTTGCTCTGCAGATAAGAAAGCCAAAGTCCAGGGTGGTTGAAGGACTAAACCAAGACGGCACAGCTGGTTTGGACCAAATCCCGAATGACAACCTAGCTCTCTTCCCACGGGCCCTCACCCCTTCCCCAGGCACCTCTGCCTCAGCTGGGCTCTAGAAGCCCCTTCATATTGACTTCTCTCTGTTTCTCTTGTTGAAGTAATGACGGATTTGCCTGACCAATATCTCTCCCCTTCATTACCTGGACTCAGAAGAGTCTTTTTAAAAATATGTCAATTTTTCTTCTAGTTTTATTGACACACAGCCCTGTAGAAGTTTAAGGTGTACACATTATGACTTGACCTACACAGTCCATTAAATGATGATCACAGTAAGTCTAGTGAACACTCATCGCCTCATACAGATACAGCATTAAAGAAATGGAAAAAAATATGTCTCCTTGAGATGAGAAATCTCAGGATTTAGTCTCTTAACAACTTTCATACATAATATGTGGCAGTGTAGATTTTATTGACCATGTTGTATATTACATCCTTAAAGCTCAACATTCAGAAAATGAAGATCATGGCATCTGGTCCCATCACTTCATGGAAATAGATGGGGAAACAGTGGAAATAGTGTCAGACTTTATTTTGGGGGGCTCCAAAATCACTGCAGATGGTGATTGCAGCCATGAAATTAAAAGTTTCTTTGGAAGGAAAGTTATGACCAACCTAGATAGCATATTCAAAAGCAGAGACATTACTTTGCCAACTAAGATCTGTCTACTCAAGGCTATGGTTTTTCCTGTGGTCATGTATGGATGTGAGGGTTGGACTGTGAAGAAGGCTGAGCACCGAAGAATTGATGCTTTTGAACTGTGGTGTTGGAGAAGACTCTTGAGAGTCCCTTGGACTGCAAGGAGATCCAACCAGTCCATTCTGAAGGAGATCAGTCCTGGGATTTCTTTGGAAGGAATGATGCTAAAGCTGAAACTCCAGTACTCTGGCCACCTCATGCGACTCATTGGAAAAGACTCTGATGCTGGGAGGGATTGAGGGCAGGAGGAGAAGGAGACGACAGAGGTTGAGATGGCTGGATGGCATTACGGACTCAATGGACGTGAGTCTGAGTGAACTCCGGGAGTTGGTGATGGACAGGGAGGCCTGGCATGCTGTGATTCATGGGGTCGCAAAGAGTCGGACACGACTGAGCGACTGAACTGAACTGAACTGATGGTTGATTTGGGCTTCCCAGGTGGCACAGAGGTAAAGAATCCACCTGCCAAGTAGAAGATACAGGTTTGATCCCTGGGTCAAGAAGATTCCCCTGGAGAAGGGCATGGCCACCCACTCCAGTATTCTTGCCTGGTAAACTCCATGGACAGAGGAGCCTGGTAGGCTACATACAGTCCATGGGGTTGCCAAGAGTTGGACACGACCAACTGACTGATCACACATGTTGATTTACAATATTATGTAAGTTTCAGGTATACAGCATAATGATTCACAATTTTTAAGGGTTGTACTCTATATTTTTGTTGTACTCTATATTTTATAAATATATATCATATTCTCTGTGCTATACAATATATCCTTGTAATTCTTTTATTTTTTAAAGATTTTTTTTGATGTAAACTATTTTTAAAGTCTTTATTGACTGTATTACAATATTGCTTTTGTCTTATGTTTTGGTTTTTTGGCCGCAGGCGTGTGGAATCTTAGCTCTCCGACCAGGAATCAAACCCATACCCCCTGCATTAGAAGTTGAAGCCCCAACCACTGGACTGTCAGGAAAGTCCCTATTTTATGCATAATGGTTTGTTCTTCTTAATCCCCTACCCTGATTTTGCCCCTCCCCACCTCCCTCTCTCCACTGGTAACCACTAGCTTCTTCTCTGCAAGTGTGTTTCTGTCTTGTTATATTCACTAGTTTATTTATTTTCTAACTTTTTATTTTGTATTGGGGTGTAGCTGATTAACAATGTTGTAATGGTTTCAGGGGAACAAAGAAAGGACTCAGCCATACATATACATGTATCCATTCTCCCCCACGCACCCCTTCCATCCAGGCTGCCACATAACATTGAACAGAGTTTCACGTGCTGTTCAGTAGGTCCTTGTTGGTCATCCATTTTAAATATAGCAGTATATTCACTAGTTTGTTTTATTTTTTAGATTCCACATAGAAGTTGCTGCTGCTGCTAAGTTGCTTCAGTCGTGTCCGACTCTGTGCGACCCCATAGACGGCAGCCCATGAGGCTCCCCCGTCCCTGGGATTCTCCAGGCAAGAACACTGGAGTGGGTTGCCATTTCCTTCTCCAATGCGTGAAAGTGAAAAATGAAGTTGCTCAGTTGTGTCTGATTTTTCGAGACCGCATGGACTGCAGCCTACCAGGCTCCTCCATCCATGGGATTTTCCAGGCAAGAGTACTGGAGTGGAGTGCCATTGCCTTCTCCACATAGAAGTTAAATCTTACAATACTTGTCTTTCTCTTTCTGACTTAGTTCATAAGCACAAGATACCATCCAAGTAGGATAGTTATTCAGGAATAATTGCCCATCTCTTTGTTGGGCATGTCTTCTGTTCAGCAGGTAGCTCCTTTTCCCTTCAATAGAGGGAAATGGCAGGAAGCAAACAGAATCAAAATTACTTGAATTAACAACAAATTACTTGAATTTTCTAAATATATATATTGTTCTGGAGAATATTATACCAAAAACAATGGGCCTCTCTTACATCTGTGATGCAGTAAGCAGCTTACAGTATAGTTCCCAATATATTTTATATTTAGAATCTCAGTACTGCTTTGTAATCATCAGGTTGGTATTAACATCCTCACTTCTCATTTAAATATAGGAAAACTGAGGCTCAAAGAGTTTATATGGGTTGCCTGGGAATTCACAGCCAGTGAGCTACAGAGCTGTGATTGAAATTCAAATCTTTTGACCCCTGGTCCGGTGTTTTTCACTTGCTGTCACACAAAAATAAGCAACCTTGATTTTGATCCTGCATTTGTAATGTTCTTTTCTAGTAGCTTGTTCTGCTCCTCAGGTCTGGAGATGCTGCTGACCTCCAACAAAAACTTCTGTCAAAGGCCACGGCTTGACCCTGGCTCTCCCGAACAAAGGTTTCAGTCCAGAGCACACCACCCCGCTCATATGCTCTTATTTGCACAGAGAGGATTGGATTACAGGGTCATTTTTGTTCCCATCCACACTTCCGTGTTCATTTGGATACAGAGAAAATTGTGCTTGGGATTTGCAAAGTACAGCTGAGTATTTCCTTGTTTCATCACTGGCATTTTTTTTTTTTTTAATCCAGTGGTACACCTGTCCTTTAAAACTTGAGTATAGGAGTGGAATTGTGGGTGAGTCTGAAAAATGTTGCGGGTATAGATGGGCCCAGGCTGAGTGTTTCCAGAGGGAAAGATACTCTGATGATGTCACTTGATAAACTTTGTTTATTGAGGCAGGAACAAAGCTCTTTCGAGGAGACAGAAGTAGAGATTGATTTTCACTTGATGGTAGGGACCCGGAGGTTTTTTAAAAACTTTTTATTTTGAAATAGATATTTACAGGAAGTTGCGAAGATAGAATGGAGAAGTCCTAAGTAACTTTTAAGAGTGTGCTTTAATAGTTACTTGTGGCATAAATATAACACATCAAAACCAAGAAATTGGCATTGGTATAGTGCGTGTATGCTAGATCACATGCCAGACGACACGTCTAATATACAAGGTATAGAACTGTTCCTTCAACCACAAAAATCTCCCTTGTGCAAGCACGTTATAGTTAAAACCCACCTACTTTCCCCAAATCACAGATGTTTTCCATCACTCTAATTTTGAAAATGTTAGATAAATACAATTATACAGTATGTGACCTTTTGAGAAGGCCTTTTTTCACTCAGCTTAATATCCTTGAAATCCACCCAAGCAGTGGCGTGTTATCCATTGTCCATTTCTTTTCATTGCTGATATAGTATACCACAGTATGGATGTCCCACAGTTTGTTTAATCACTTACTTGTTGGAGGTTATCTTGGTTGTCCTCTCTGGGGGGCTGTTATAAACAAAGTGGGTGTGAACAATCGTGTGCACATTTTTGTGTGTATATACGTTTCCATACTTCTGGGGTAAACACCCAGGCATGTGATTGCTGGATCATATGGTAAGTGTGCGTTTAGTTTTTAAAGGAAACTACCAAATTATTTTTCAGGGTGTCTGTAATGCTGGACTGGAAGAAACACAACCTGGAATCAAGATTGCCGGGAGAAATATCAATAACCTCAGATATGCAGATGATACCACCCTTTGGCAGAAAGTGAAGAGGAACTAAAAAGCCTCTTGATGAAAGTGAAAGTGGAGAGTGAAAAAGTTGGCTTAAAGCTCAACATTCAGAAAACGAAGATCATGGCATCCGGTCCCATCACTTCATGGGAAATAGATGGGGAAACAGTGGACACAGTGTCAGACTTTATTTTTGGGGGCTCCAAAATCACTGCAGATGGTGACTGCAGCCATGAAATTAAAAGACGCTTACTTCTTGGAAGAAAAGTTATGACCAACCTAGATAGCATATTAAAAAGCAGAGACATTACTTTGCTGACTAATGTCCATCTAGTCAAGACTATGGTTTTTCCTGTGGTCGTGTATGGATGTGAGAGTTGGACTGTGAAGAAGGCTGAGCACCGAAGAATTGATGCTTTTGAACTGTGGTGTTGGAGAAGACTCTTGAGAGTCCCTTGAACTGCAAGGAGATCCAACTAATCCATTGTGAAGGAGATCAGCCCTGGGATTTCTTTGGAAGGAATGATGCTAAAGCTGAAACTCCAGTATTTTGGCCACCTCATGCGAAGAGTTGACTCATTGGAAAAGACTCTAATGCTGGGAGGGATTGGGGGCAGGAGGAGAAGGGGACAACAAAGGATGAGATGGCTGGATGGCATCACTGACTCAATGGACGTGAATCTGAGTGAACTCCGGGGGTTGGTGATGGACAGGGAGGCCTGGCATGCTTCGATTCATGGGGTCACAAAGAGTCAGACACGACTGAGCGACTGAACTGATACTACCTTATATTCCTACCAGCAATGTATGAAAGATCCTGAGTTATTCATCTTCTCATCTCTCCCCTGCCCTTAGCCCAGCACCTAGAAAAGCCCTACCCATAGAAGACACTTAGTACATGGCTGTCTGCATGAATGGCTAAGGACCCCAAGAACCTGCTGCTTCATCCCCATTCCGGGATTCCATTCCCAGTCATAACTGAGGACTTTAAGTAGCTTTGAATTTAGATGTACCAATCCAACTTCCCTGGTGGCTCAGAGATTAAAGCGTCTGCCTCCAATGTGGGAGACCCGGGTTAGATCCCTGGGTTGGCAAGATCCCCTGGAGAAGAAAATGGCAATCCACTCCAGTATTCTTGCCTGGAGAATCCCATGGACAGAGAAGCCTAGTAGGTTACAGTCCACGGAGCTGCAAAGAGTCAGACATGACTGAGCGACTTCACCTCACCTCAATCCAAACTAAGCCATGGAAGGGGGTCTCCTATGAATCTGCTCCAACGGAGGCATAAAACGGTTCTATTGAGAAGCGGAGTCATTAATAGCTTTGTTTTCCTCCCCTGCACCTCTGCTCATAGGAAAAAGAGGAGGTCAAATATTTTCAACACCAAGCTCCCTCTCTAGAGTTTGGCACCTTGTACCTCTCTTGATCTGAGAAGGAACAACGATGACCTTGCAGACTTGGCTGTACCCAAAGGAGCCGTGTGGTGTGGCCCAAGGTCAGTGTGCAGGACACCAGGAAGACAGCTGCCTCCATTCTCCCAGTCCACAGTCACCCATTAGCCATAGAGAAGAGATGCTTGGAGCCACCCTGTGAGTTTTCCAGAATCCTGACTCTTCCATGGAGAATTCCTTTGAGGAGCACTTCCCAAAGTATAATCCATGGTGTATTTACCAAGGCTAGATTTATGGCCCAGGATGTGACCTATCTTGGAGAAGGTTACGTGTGTGACTGAAAAAAAGAGGTGAAATTCATTGTTTTGGGGTGAAAAGTCCTATAGATATCAATTAGGTCTAAGAGGGGGTTCAGGATGGGGAACACATATATACCTGTGGCGGATTCTTGTTGATGTATGGCAAAACCAATACAATATTGTAAAGTAATTAACCTCCAATTAAAATAAATAAATTTATTAAAAAAAAAAAAAGAATAGCACCAAAGTGTAATCCATAGTGTAACAAAGACCATTATTTGCTCTGTCAAAGATTTGGTTTTCTCCTCTGTAGAACATGAATACCGGGAACCGATAAAGCTGTTTGTGGAGTAAATGACATGACACATGTGGAAAGAACCTGTCCCGGGCTGGGCTCCCTGGAACTATTAGTTCCCAATATCATTTCCTCTTTCTTCTTCTCAATAACTAGACAGACATGAGTTCTTGTTACACTATCTATCCTCTTTTCTACCTATTTGGCTTCTCTGCCTCAAAATCCTGTTTGAGTCTCATCTCCTGTGCCAATTTCCTCTCAAAAGTTTGCCTTACCTTGTGGACTTCCTGGGTTTCTTAGAGCAGAGTGGTCCTGGATGAGCTTACATTCAAGGTGTCCTTAGGTGAGTTGTTTTTCCTGGAAGCAGGACCCAGAATGGGATTCTTGCCTAGAAAGTTTTAGGTGCTAAGACACCCAGGGGACCAAAGGAAGAGATAGTGACAATGGAGTGGTGTCATTGGGAGAAAAGTCATCCTTCTCCTCATCTCTGTTTTCCACAGGGACCAACCTGGCTCTCAGATGGTGAGGGCCGGAGTAACGCAGCTCTTATGTGCAGCACTGGGAGGAAGGGCAGGTGTGGAGACATGGGAAGACAGATCTTGGGCAGGAAGGGCAGCCTTTCCACAGTGGAGATCAAGTGGATGCCCAGTGGGGGAAGAACAAGCCCAGAATTGTTCAGAGACATCAAAGACATTCCCACGGGACTCTGAGATCCTTGGGGGAGGATTTTGAGAAGACTTTACATAGACAAAAAGGATGATGAGACAGAAGAATTTATGACCTCATTCACACTCACCAGCTGATTACACTTTGAAATAATGCCAACCACTCCACTCACTGCCTAACATCCACTTGCCAGGTAGTGGAGTCAGTCCTGCATGGTATGCAGGCGTTTCCTGTTGTTGTGGATTGCCTGATACAGCAACTGGTACCTGGAACTCTGCTGCCTTCTAGAGTTTGAGATTCAGAGAAAATGGAGAGAAGAGAACAATTTACTATTTGGTAGGAGTTGATCTGCATCAATAAATTCTGTTGCGCAATTCAATTTCCCAAACCCAATCTCCACCGCCTATGGCATTTTTCTCTCCTTCTTGCACTTTAATGAAGGTTTTTGCATTAATTTTGCACGGGTTTCTATAAAACTTAGTTGATGTAGAATTGTACTGAGAAACACCTAATAACGTTTTGGTTCCCATGTGGCCAAGAGAGGTTTTAACTTGTCTATGTCTAACTTAGGTTCAGTCTCTCAATCATGTCTGACTCATTGTGACCCCATGGACTGCAGCATGCCAGGCTTCCCTGTCCATCACCAACTCCCAGAGTTTGCTCAAACTCATGTCCATTGAATCAGTGATGCCATCTAACCATCTCATCCTGTCATTCCCTTCTCCTCTAGCCTTCAATCTTTCCCAGCATCAGGGTCTTTTCCAATGAGTGAGTTCTTCCCAATAGGTAGCCAAAGTACTGGAGTTTCAGCTTCAGCATCCATCCTTCCAGTGAATATTCAGGACTGATTTCCCTTAGGATGGACTGGTTGGATATCCTTGCAGTCTAAGGGACTCTCAAGAGTCTTCTCCAATACCACAGTTCCAAAGCATCAGTTCTTCAGTATTCAACTTACTCTTTATGGTCCAAGTGTCACATCCATATATGACTACTAAAAAAACCATAGCTTTGACTATACAGACCTTTGTTGGCCTGTCTTTGCTTTTTAATATGTTGTCTAGGTTGGTGATAGCTTTTCTTCCAAGGAGCAAGTGGCTTTTAATTTCATAGGTGTAATCACCATCTCTAGTGATTTTGGAGCCCAAAAATATAGCCTTTGTTTCTCCATCCATTTGCCATGAAGTGATGGGACCAGATGCTGTGATTTTAGTTTTTTGAATGTTGAGTTTTAAGCCAGCTTTTCAACTCTCTTGTTTCACTTTTATCAAGAGGCTCTTTAGTTCCTCTTCACTTTCTGCCATAAGGGTGGTGTCATCTGTGTATCTAAGGTTATTGATATTTCTCCCGGCAGTCTTGATTCCAGCTTGTGCTTCATCCAGCCTGGCATTTCACATGAGGTACTCTGCATATAAGTTAAATAAACTTACATGGGTTAAAACCAAGATAAGAGCTGTCATCAGGGATTATTCAGTTTAGCTGTATTTGCACTCAGTTGTTTTTAAGAATTGGGCTTCCCTGATGGCTCAGTGGTAAAGAATCCACCAGCCAAAGCAAGAGATGCAGATTCAATGCCTGGGTTGGGAGTATCCCCTGGAAAAGGAAATGGCAACCCATCCAGTATTCTTGCCTGGGAAATCCCATTTACAGAGGAGCCTGGCGCATTACAGTCCCTGGGGTCACAAAGAGTCAGACACAACTTCGCAACTAAACAACAACTTTTTAAGAATTGGTAACTTCTTGAGTTATTGAAGCCATTACTGCTAACATAAGAGTTTAGGGATCTGAACTTCCTAGAAATTCTGAATGAATGTCTTTTCATTTGATTCCAATCTTTTTTTTTTTTTTTTTTTAAGTGAGATGCTCAAGTCACTTCCTGAGTTAAGCTGCTGAACTTGTAGGTTGTCAGGCTGCCTCTCTCAGGTCTTTGTTGCCTGAGGAATCAGCTGTGGGGTCTGATTGAGTGTTCAGACTGGTGTCTGTTATCACATAACCTTTGCTCGTGGCCTGGAGAGCTCAAGGATTGGCCACAGAGAACAGGCAGGGTCTACCCCGTGGTGGTATGGATGAGCTTCCAGGATGAACAACTCTTGGCAGGGGTCCACTTTCAGCTTCAGAGCAAGTGCCCGGCAGCATTCTTCTTAGGCACATGGATGCGTTCCCCTTCCTTCTCAAGGTGATTATATAGTATTTCTCACAGCCTACAGCTAGCTTGGAAAGTGAAAGTGTTAGTTGCTCAGTGGTGTCTGACTCTTTGTGGCCCCATGGACTGTCACCCCGGCAGGCTCCTCTGTCCATGGGATTTCCCAGGCAAGCATCCTGGAGTGGATAGCCCCAACCTTTAAAATACAAGCGACGTGGAGGACACTAGGACCCTAGGGACGGTGGCCACGGGCACAGCGCTGTCACCCTCTGCCGTCCAGGTGCACGGCTGGATTTCGCTGAGTGCCCCATGCTCTTGGCACGTGAAGAACCTTAAGTGTGGTCCAGTGGGTTGGGCTGGCTCCCTGCTTGTGTCAGTGCTAACCCGGCAGGATTCTTCTGCTGCCCCGGAGGCTGCCAGTGGCCCCTGGCTCAGACTTGAGATGCCCTTTTATTCCTCACCACTTGGCCCTGGAAACAGCTGTCTTCTGACCGGCTTATCAGCAACAGACTGTTCTCGGATCTCCAAAGCTCTTGCCAAAGAAATAAATGACCGATTCTTTCCCAAAGTGGCTCTCACTCCACGAGTGCCTGTGAGCGGCTCACAAGGGGCAATCGATAAGTATCTGTGGAGGGAACTGGGTACACAGAACATCTTCTGGATCGCTTACTTGCTTGAAAACATTCTCATGTTGCGGTAAGTTTGGCTTAAGAGAAGCTCTAGTGAACCTGGACTGCAAACCCTAGATGCCTTTCTTTCGATGTTTCTCTCAAGCAGTGGACGACCATGTAGAAGTCTGGATGGAATGGAGTCATATGGCAGAGTGATGCTGGGTACGGGGGGCGGGGGGCGGTAGGGAGTTGGGGAGGCTGACACAGCATTTCTTTCCAGGAGCTTCCATGTGCCAGGCCCTGAACCAGGCATGTTACGTCCATTATTCACTTTATCTGCATAGCAGTGTCCTAAGGAGGAAATGAGGCCCTGCTTTAGTGATGGGCTTCCCTGATGGCTCAGCTGGTAAAGAATCCACCTGCAATGTGGGAGACCTGGGTTTGATCCCTGGGTTGGGAAGATCCCCTGCAGAAGGGAAAGGCTACCCACTCCAGTATTCAGGCCTGGAGAATTGCATGAACTATATAGTCCATGGAGAAGGCAATGGCATCCCACTCCAGTACTCTTGCCTGGAAACTCCCATGGATGGAGGAACCTGGTAGGCTGCAGTCCATGGGGTCGCTGAGTCAGACACGACTGAGCAACTTCACTTTCACTTTTCACTTTCATGCATTGGAGAAGGAAATGGCAACCCACTCCAGTGTTCTTGCCTGGAGAATCCCAGGGATGGCAGAGCCCAATGGGCTGCTGTCTGTGGGGTTGCAGAGTTAGACACGACTGAAGCGACTTAGCAGCAGCAGCATATAGTCCATGCAGTCACAAAGAGTTGGACACGACTGAACGACTTTCGCTTCACTTTAGTGATGAGGATGTTGAGACTTAGAGAAGGGGAGTCACTTGCTTAAGGTCACGCAGCTTGTACAGGGTAGAGCCTGAGGTAGGAGTTCTTTTGAGACCTCTGCTGTTGCCATCGTCCTATGATCAGGTAGCTGCTGGGCTCAGGCTGAGTCAGGATGAACCAGGCCCTTCTGGGCTTCCTCACTCTGAGGTCTTCTGAAAAAAATTCAAGATACAATAAACAGAATCCTTATTTAAAGTAAAGTAAAAAAAAAAATTTTTTTTTACCTGCACTGTCTTCAAGCTGCACATGGGGGGCGTCTCTAGTTGCTGCTCATGGGATCTAGAGTCCACGGGCTCAGTAGACGAGGCATCAAGGCTTCTCTCGTTGTGGCGATCGGGCTTGGTTGCCCTGTGGCATATAGGATCCTAGCTCCCCAGCCAGGGTTTGAACCCATGTCCCCTGCATTGGAAGGGGGATTCTTAACCACTGGACCACCAGGAAGGTCCCCAACAGCATGCTCAGATGGTAAAGCATCTGCCTACAATGTGGGAGACCCGGGTTCAGTCCCTGGGTCAGGAAGATCTCCTGGAGAAGGAAACGGCAACCCGCTCCAGTACTCTTGCCTGGAAAATCCCATGGATGAAGGAGCCTGGTGGGCTTCAGTCCGTGGGGTCCAAAGAGTCAGACACAACTGAGTGACTTCACTCACTCACTCATCGGCAATGAGAAACTGAGGTTTGACAAGACACAGAGAGGTTGGCCTAGAACTCAGAACACCTGATGATGAATCTAGAGCTCTTTTGATGAAGCATTTTTATTAAGCATTGTGAAAAAAATGTTAATACAACTTTAATTTCAAATTTAAAATACTAGACTGGAAGCTCCTACGTCAGGAACTAAATAAGATTTATCTTTGTGTCTTCAGCACACTGCCCAGAGTGGGGCTTACTGCAGGTTATCAATATCCCTAAAAATCTATGCCATTGGTAACTGTGAGTCCTCTGTCTATAAAGCAAAGAGCCTCATAGTCGTGGCTTCAGAGTTGTTCCTTTTTTTAAAGTTGTTCCTTAACCATAATTGAGTGTCATGTTTATTTTTAGTGCAGCAGTTTGTAACTAGAACAGTGGATTAAAAATGTTTTAGTGGTAGACAACTCTTTTTCAAAGGAAATCTTAGGCAGAATCTTGACCCAGTAAATGGCTTTTAACAAAGAGTTTACTGGACAATTGTATCTTCATCTGGTGGAAAATATTTCATGGGAAACTCTAGCAAACTGTCTTGGCGGTCCTAGGTTGCCAAGGTGCACAGTCTGAAGATCACCAAGTAAACTAACTAGATTGACCTGAGGACTGTTCATCTCTTAACCTTGTCAAACATTAAGGTGCTAGGTGGGGGAAAGGAAGAAGGAAAAGAACAGGAGAGGGAAGAATGGTGGTCTGGTCTCAACCTCAAAGACCTAGGCTGGAGGGCGTATTTTACAGGCCACAGTCTGGATCACACAGTTTAGAAGACACAGGCTTAAGGACACATAAAACAACTGGAAAGACACCCATAACTGTTCTAGTGTTTTATTTGCAGCCCTAGATTCTCACAGCAGACAAAGCTGTCAAGGAAAAGCCCAGCCTTGTGCCATCTGTATCAGCCGTGACCCGGTGAGTGGAGCCATCCATCCTCACAGAGACATTAGCACATCTTGAATCGCCCTTGTAGCCTCTGTTTGAAAGGCGCATCCATCTGCATGTAGCACCGTTGACACTGGCCTTCACTTGGCTCGTCCCCTGTTACGAGGTTGGCATCACTTTGTCACTGGGGTGGCAGCCTCCTGTCCAAAGCAACCGGCACAAGTCAGTCAAAGGTGAGATGAGTTCTGATTTTTATCTCTAGGTTGTGAAAGGAGAGTTGGCATTAAAGAGCCTGACGTCCCTCCTCTAAATGTGTGTTAAATGCACTGCAAGGTGAGAAGTGATTTCATTTTCTAAATTATGGGGCAACAGACTGAAACAACAGAATTGGTGGCTGTCTCTTATACACATCTAGATGTGTATAAGAGACAGGAACCAGGCATGTTACGTCCATTATTCACTTTATCTGCATAGCAGTGTCCTAAGGAGGAAATGAGGCCCTGCTTTAGTGATGGGCTTCCCTGATGGCTCAGCTGGTAAAGAATCCACCTGCAATGTGGGAGACCTGGGTTTGATCCCTGGGTTGGGAAGATCCCCTGCAGAAGGGAAAGGCTACCCACTCCAGTATTCAGGCCTGGAGAATTGCATGAACTATATGGGGGGAGGATGGTGTAAGTTGACTTGCAAGTTAATTATACAGTTACGAGGTTGCTCTCTTATCTTCTCTGTAGCCCATTTCCTTCCTCTGAAGTTTCCCTCTGGTTGAACCGTCTTTGCCTCTGCCCTTCCTTCCTGACCGTAGCCTGGGCTGCTCCTGGGGAACTGTAGTATTGGCGCTGATACTCTGAATAAATCGAGTAGTGGGTATTGAAATCTTGGCCCAGAACCCTTGGGAGGAAATGAGAAAACTTCCAGTCTTCTAAAGTCACACTATGTAGTTCTGACCTTATTGACGTGGGCTTCTCCCTGTGAAATCTCGAGTTCAGACCAACAGGCATTTTTTTTCTTTTTAGCACTAATATGCACTGGGCACTGGGCAAAGAGCTAGGGATAGACACATGAGTAATACCCACATCTCCTTAGCTTATCAGAGAAAAAGTATAGGTCTAAAACTAAAGAAACCAGGACACAATTAATTTTTAATCACTGTTATTATGAGATATGTAAACTAGAGAGCTATTTTGTCTTGGAATGTCTAAACAGGTGTCACAGAGTCAGGGGGCTTCCCTGGTGGCTCAGATGGTAAAGAATCTGCCCACAGAATGGGAAACACATGTTCAGTCCCTGGGTCAGAAAGATCCCCTGGAGAAGGGCATGGCAACCCACTCCAGTATTCTTGTCTGGAGAATCCCATGGACAGAGGAGCCTGGCAGACTACAGTCTATGGGGTTGCAAAGAGTCAGACAGGATTGAGCGACTAACACTTTCTTAAGAAAACAAGAGGAAGGCACTTGTAATTTAAACAAAAGACAACTAAGATCTCACAAAATGCTGTCACTTCAGTTGTATCTGACTCTGTGCTACCCTATGGACTGTAGCCAGCCAGGGGCTCCTCTGCCCATGGGATTCTCCAGGCAAGAATACTGGAGTGGGTTGCCATACCTTCCTCCAGGGGATCTTCCTGACCTAAGAATCAAACCTCAGTCTCATGTCTCCTGCAGTGGCAGGCAGATTCTTTACCACCAGCACCACCTGGGAAGCCCTCTCACAAAATGATATACAAGTATCCTGTGAGCGTAAACTCTCCTCTGAAATGGAAGAATGAGGCCAACTGGATTAGCTGATTTCCTTAATCCCGGTTTTAGATTCATCACTGTAGGATTCTGACAATAAGTGCTTTGAGGTCAGAGTTTTATCATCTAAATAGGTTTTCTTCTCTTCCTCTTATTGCATTTACATCAGAAAGTCATGTAGAGGAGCAAGTTATGTGGAATTAAAGTTGGCTTGCAATAATAGCTAAGTTCTATTATCTGCATCTTACATGCAGAATGTATTATGTCAAAATATTGACCAGTGAACATGCAGAGTGTACTGAAGTTTCTTTACTTATGAACAGGTTAGATTTATAATGTTATTCTTTTGTTAGGATTTTATTTTATTATGGTACGTGCATGCTAAGTCGCTTCATTTGTGTCCAATTCTGTGCGACCCAATGGACTATAGCCCGCCAGGCTCCTCTGTCCACGGGGTTCTCCAGGCAAGAATACTGGAGTGGTTTGCCATTTCCTTCTGCAGGTCATCTTCCCGACCCAAGGACTGAACCTGGGTCTCCCTCATTGAAGGCAGATTCCTTATCATCTGAACCACCAGGGGAGCAAAACAATCTTGTTGACTGTAAATAAATGTTGCACGCCAGATATCAAGAACTCATTCACCTTGTTTAACTGAAACTTCACGCCCGTTGCTTAACAGCTTCCCACTTCTCCCTCCCCCGCAGCCCCTGAAAACCACTATTTCACTTTGGTTTTCAGATCCTTCTTAGATCTAGTTGTTCGCAAGTTCAAAGCGTCTCCAAACCACCAACATTTGACATTTTCTCACCACTGTCAATATTCTTATTTCTATGTTAGTTTCATTGGAAATTCCATCTCTTCTTACAAGGACCTTCAACATTCTTATTATTTTTGATTCCATCAGATATAATGAGGTTAAAACTATTTGTAAAATTCATTAAAAAAAAAATCTTCCATTCTCTGCTGACACAGGTCAAGAGAAGACTTAGTCTTGGAGTAACACGGCTTCTCCAAATGTCTAGAACTTCATATACAAACTCAGAGTCACTTTTAAGTATTAAGAATGATCTCCAAGCTCAGGATTAAGACCTGGGCTCCCTAAGCCTTCTATTCCACTGTCCTGGGGCTCCAGAGGGGGCCTGAGGGCCTCACCCCTCCCTACCATTCAATATTTACAGCTTCATTACCAATAAAGGAATTTCCTACATACGAACCTTCAAGTTGCAACCTTTCAAAGATGTAACTGTGGAATCTGTTATTGTGCTAAGTCGCTTCAATTGTGCCTGACTCTTTGTGACCCCCATGGACTGTGGCCCACTAGGCTCCTCTGTCCATGGGATTCTCTAGGCAAAATCTGGAACAGGTTGCCATGCCCTCCTCCTGGGGATCTTCCTGATTTAGGGATGGAAACTGTGTCTCTTGCATCTCCTGCATTGGCAGATGTGTTCTTCACCCCTAGTGCCACCTGGGAAGCTCAAAGTTATTACAGTAAGTACTATATAACTGATTGTGTTAGTTGGGTACCTAAGCTAACTTTGTTGGACTTTCAAACTGGATTTAAGATGTGCTCTCGGAGTGAACGAAACTTGTTCATATGTAGGGGATTTAGTCTATTTGTCTTGAGTCCAGTAGGATTAATCTCAGCCTGCCCTGCATCCCAGGTTATCCTAAGAAGCTTCAGCCTCTAAGGTCATTCCCCACCTCCCACCTTCTAATCCCTATAGGTTCCAAGTACCCACTATTCTATCTCCATCTCTTTCAGCTTCCTAACTCTTGAAACTTTTCTACCATGTCTCTGCAATTCCTCGTCCATCATTAGCAAAATCCCACATACCATCATCTCTCCTCTTTGCCTGAATCTCCCCTGAGGATGGGCTTCCCCAGGAGCTCCTCAAGAAGTGACTATTTTTCTCCTGTAGTCTTCGTAGCCCCAGGCCTAGAGGAGAGTTCAGCGTTTGCTACAATGCCCCGGACCCTTAAGGCCCTTTTCTCGCTCTCCTCGCTACATATCACCAACTTTGACTTTCATATCAGCTTGTGTCATTCAGCACCCTTCATCGCTGCTGACTTGGATGAAGGGGCCACTTCCCCCTTATATCTTAGCTTTTTAGCTCCTGGTTTGTTGTTACTCTTTTTGATCTTTCTCTCATCTGAATGTTTGGTGATTTTGGGGTTTCTATACATACATGGTCTTTCCCTCACCCTGGCCTCTCCAGTCCTATGACCTCCTCTCCTCCAGTTCAGCCACTCACTCCCCAGTCACACTCCATCCACAGCAGGTGGGAGGTAAGGTACTTACTTACTGCAGATGTGGGAGGAGGTAGATAGGTTGGTAGGTCTGTGGTCCTCTCCTGCACACGTAAGTCTCAAGAAATAAGAAGCAAGGTCATCAGCCGAGAGTGAGATGAGATAGAAGGATTGAAGAGGGAAGAGAAATCACGAATGAATGTTTAGGATCCTTGGGGAACTTGCTTAACCTGTACACCTCACTCTCCTAATTTATAAAATGGGGGTAAGAATAGTAGCTAATTCAATGATGTGTTGTGAGGACTATTATACTTCATCAAATCCAAGATGCCATCCATGTAAGGTGTCCCTTTACTTCACGCACCATGTCTGAGCACCAGGATTGTTAGATGTGGCCTGATTTCCCAGATGTTAAAATGTGAAACAAAATACATCATGCAATCAATGAAGTGTGGTAAATGCTTTAAATGAATCATACGCTTATGGGATGAAGTGTGTCCTCCCAAAACTAGTGTGCTGAAATTTAAACCTCTAGTCCTCAGAATGTGACTATATTTAGACATAAGGTCTTTAAAGAGGTAATTAAGTAAAACTGCATCATAGGAATGTACCCTAAGCCAATATGAATGGGGTCTCTATATGAAGAGACGACTAGGACACAGAGCCCCCTGTGAGCCTGGAAGAGAATCCTCTGAAGAAATAACCTTGAGGTTGAACTTCAAAAATAAATGTCTGTTGTTTAATCCACCTGGTCTGTGGTCCTTTGTTACGGCAGCCCTACCAATCTACTATGCTGTGCTGTTCTTAGTTGCTCATTCATGTCAGACTCTTTGTGACCCCGTGGACTGTAGCCCACCAGGCTCCTCTGTCCATGGGATTCTCCAGGCAAGAATACTGGAGTAGATTGCCATGCCTTCCTCCAGGGGATCTTTCCAACCTGGGGATCAAATCCAGGTCTCCCACATTGCAAGTGGATTCTTTATAGTCTGAGCCAGCAGGAAAGCCCTACCAAACTACTATAGATCCCTCAATAAAGCTTTCTAAGACTCAGGACAAGGAATTTAGATCTGTGACAGCTCTGTCTCAGACCTCCAACCCACCCTCCCAGGGTCCCTTATACTCCATCAGCCCAGCCCCAAGTTAGAGCTTCCCTCCCACTTGGGTCTCCATTCACCAAGAAGTCAACTGTCTACTTGGCACATGAGAGCTATATGTAAACTAGAACCATTAGCACTTGACTTCTCCTTCTTTTTTTAAAATTTCACTTATGTGGCCAGAAGGGGAAAGTGTGATGAGCTTTAGATCAACACACTGTTAGCAGGATTCAGACCAAAGTACACAGTTCATACTTAGCTCAAACCATCTTTAGCAAAACTGACGATTGGCACTTGACATTAAAAGGCTCTATAACAGCAGATTGTCTAGATTAATTAGCTCTCTGAAAAGGACTGACACCTTCCCACCCCCCTACACCCTTGAATTTTTTTCTAGACTGATTTGACATTTGTGCATAATATGAAGAAAGATTGTTAAGCCTGTAATGTGGCTGCTAAGAGGCTTCAGCTCATGTTTGCTAATCTCCTGTATGGTGAAACACTGGCACCCGGACAAACCCTCATTCACATTGGAACAAAGCGCTAGTTATGTGTGTTGAAATTCCTTCGAGAAAATGTCTTGCAGGCCATTGGGGGAGTGCATGAATGCTGGAAATACTTCACCAAGTGTTGCTCAACATCCTGGGAAGACAGTCTCCTGGCATCTGGACGCTCACCCTGGAGATGGGTTGCAGCCCTCTGGGGCACGTGGGTCTGGTGAGGACAGAAGAAGCTTGGGTGGAGGAGGGGGTGGATATGGGGTTGGATGTTTTCTCTGTATTGTTCCAGACCAGGCTGGAGCCAGCCCCAGACTGCCCACTTGCTTCATCCATTGAGAGTATCTAACCCTAATGCTGGGAAAGATTGAAGGCTAAAGGAGAAGGGGGCAGCAGAGGAGGAGATGGTTAGACAGCATCACCAACTCAATGGACATGAATTTGGTCAAACTCCAGGAGAGCTGGAGAACAGAGAAGCCTGGCATGCTACAGTCCATGGGGTCGCAAAGAGTCAGACATGACCTAGAGACTGAATAGCAACAAAAAAGTCAGGTTTATCACCAAGGCTGCCACCTTCCCTGCTGGGAACAAGATTTTCCTGTTTTCTGATTATACGTCCAAGTTACATATGTGAGTTTCTTCAGCTTTGGCTTGAAGAAGTAAGAGCGTGGAGAAACAGAGGAAAGGTTTTTGGTCGACACTGAAGGTGTGAAGTGGTCAGGTGGGAGTCCCTGGGTGGGGGATGCAAGCCAGATCCATTATGGCTCCAGCTGTGTGCTGTGCTGGGTCTG
This sequence comes from Madoqua kirkii, assembly GCA_006408675.1. Lineage (NCBI taxonomy): Eukaryota > Metazoa > Chordata > Mammalia > Artiodactyla > Bovidae > Madoqua > Madoqua kirkii. The sequence continues at coordinate 18,985 of SJYC01122469.1, read as the reverse complement.
ATTCTTTGCCACCCTGTGGACGGTAGCCCACCAGGTTCCTCTTTCCTTGGATTTCCTAGGCCAGAATACTGCAGAAGGTTGCCATTTCCTCCTCCAGGGGCTCTTTCTGACCCAGAGATCAGACCTAGTGTCTCCTGCAATGACAGCCGGATTCTTCACCACTGAGCCCCTAGGAAGCCCAGTTGTGTGGAGGTAACTCCAAGAGACGGGTTTGAGGAAGCAACCTTAGGGAGCAGAGGATGGCGGGTGTGGTCTTCCTGTGGGGTGATGTGATAAGCGCACACGACCAGAAGGGAGAGGAGAATGGTGCAGAGCTAGAGCAGGGCTTGGCATGGGGACCAGCAGCATCAGCACCACCTGGGAAAAATGCAAACGCTCAGCAGCCCCCTCCCCGCCCAGGTCTGCTGAATCGGGAACTTTGGGAGTCGAGGCCAGTCATCTGTGCTTGAACAGATCTACCTGGTAATTTTGATGCTGGCTACAGTGTGTTAGGAGCCCTTCTGGAACGAGGATGGACAGTCCTGGTATCAATGATTGGGGGAGAGTTTGGGGGCAGGAAAGAGTAGAGAATGGACTCAAAGGTAGAAAGATCTTCTGCTCCATACATATGAAAAGTAATGAGGGATGCCGGGATCAATGAAGAAGACTGTAGTTTCTTCTACTGTGAGTCAAGACTATAGCTTCCCAGGATTCCCCTGCTGGTCCAGTGGCTAAGATTCTGAGCTAACAATGCAGGGGGCCCAAGTTCGATGCCTGGTCAGGGAACTAGATCCCACATGCCACAGTTAAAGGTTTGCATATTGCAGTGAAGATCCCATATGATGCAGCTAAGAATCGGGACAGCCAAAGAAATAAGCAAATATTTTTCTAAAAGGACTTTAGGCTCAAGGTATCCTGAATCCTTAGTTTGCATACGCTGACCACAGATGTCGATGCAGAAGTTTTAAGGAGAGTGAAAGAACAAATGTGCGTGCAAATTACTCTTAGAGAAAGGGAATTACATGGCTGAGATCCACCTGCAAATGGAAGCTGGCTCATTTTTTCTTTCCCTTCTACTTTGGTCTATTATTGGGCTGAATGGTGGCCCTCAAAAGCCAAGCCCATGTCCTAACCTCCAGAACCTGTGAATGCAACCTTATTAGAAAAAGAGTCTTTGCAGATGTAATCAAATTAAGGATCTCCAGCTAAGATCATCCTCAATTATGTAGGTGAGCCCTGAGTCCAAGAAACTGTCATCATGAGATACAGAAGAGGAGAGAGACACACAGAGGAGGAGATGAGAAGCAGGAGCTTGAAAAAGAAGAAGATGGTGGCAGAGACTGGAGTTACAGAGCCATGCTGAACCTAGAGCCTGTTACACAGAGTGAAGTAAGTCAAAAAACAGATATCGTATGTTAACGCATATGTGTGGAATCTAGAAAAACAGTACTGATGAGCCTATTTTCAGGGCAGGAATAGAGATGCAGACGCATAGAACAGACATGTGGACCCAGAGCGGGGAGAATGTGGGTTGAATGAAGAGGGTAGCACTGATGTTATCCACTACCATGTATAAACTAGGTAGCTGGGGGGAACCTGCCTACACAAGGAGCTCAGCTCGGTGCTCTGTGACAACCTAGGGGGCGGGATGGGGCAGGGGTGGGAGGGTCAAGAGGGAGGCAATATATGTCTACTTACAGCTGATTCATGTTGCCGTGCACCAGAAACCAATGCAACACTGTAAAGCAATTTCCCTCCAATTAAAAAGAAAGGTTTTTAAAATGGAGGGAAAAAAAGTTAAAATAGAAAGAAGATGGAGGCAGAGATTGGAGTTAAACAGCCACAGACCAAGGAATGCCTGAGCCACCAGAAGCTGGAAAAGGCCGAGAAACATTCTCTTGGAGAGACTTCAGAGTGTGCACAGCCCTGCCAACACCTGAACCTCAAACCCCTGGCCTCAGACCTGGGAGATAATAAATACCTGTAGCTTTTAGCCTGTGATCTGTGGAAGTTTGCTAGGGCAGCTCTAGGAAATGAATACATCCGACCTAAGGAAAAAGATTTGCAGTCAGAGGATATGTGTCTTTTAAAAAAAATATTTGTTTTTTCATTTTATTTCCTTGGATGTGAAATGAACTCTCTGAGTCACAGTGGCCTCTACCTGGCTTGTGTCGCTCATGACTTTACCAGTTTGCCTCCTGTGAGTGTCTGAGCTTGGGTCACACTAGCATTCTAGCAAGGGGATGGATGTGTGTGTGCTTAGTCGCACAGCTGTGTCTTACTCTTTGCGACCCCATGGACTGTAACCCACCAGGCTTCTCTGCCCATGGGATTTTCCAAGTAAGAATACTGGAGTGGCTTGTCATTTCCTACTCCAGGGGCTTTTCCCGATCCAGGGATCAAACCGGTGTCTCCTGTATCTCCTTCATTGTGGGCAGATTCTTTACCCACTGAGCCATCAGGGAAGCCCAAGGAGCCCGGGGAGGGAGGTGTCAAAAACCCAAATCCTTTGGAGAATACTTGGAGGTGATGCAATCTATCAGTCTTTGAATAGTTTGGTTGATTTTCTATGGAGGATGAGGAAATTTCTTCCTAAAATATGTACCAGGATAACTTTTCAGAACTGGGAACTCAGTGATTTTTCATGAAAGCATGAAAGAGATTTGTCTCCTGCCTGGGTTTCAGCCTCCCCTTCCAGAGGTAGGAAGGTATGACTACACTGGGGACTGTGGGTGAGAAGGGCCTGCCTTGCTGAACAGAAGAAATAAACACTGGCCTGTGGCAGGGATGTTATATCGTCGGGTCACTGTTATCCTTGTGTGTTCAGTTCAGTTCAGTCGCTCAGTCGTGACCCCATGGACTGCCTCCCTGTCCCTCACCAACTCCCAGAGTTTACCCAAACTCATGTCCATTGAGTCAGTGATGCCATCCAACCATCTCATCCTCTGTCGTCCCCTTCTCCTCTAGCCTTCAATCTTTCCCAGCATCAGGGTAGTGAGTCAGGTCTTCCCATCAGGTGGCCAAAGTATTGGAGTTTCAGCTTCAGCATCAGTCCTTCCAATGAATATTCAGGACTGATGTCTTTTAGGATGGACTGGTTGGATCTCCTTGCAGTCCAAGGGACTCTCAAGAGTTCTCCAACACCACAGTTCAAATGCATCAATTCTTCGGCATTCAACTTTCTTTATGGTCCAACTCTCACATCCACATATGACAACTGGAAAAACCATAGCTTTGACTAGACAGTCCTTTGTTGGCAAATGTCTCTGCTTTTTAATATGCTGTCTAGGTTGGTGATAGCTTTTCTTCCAAGGAGCCAGTGTCTTTTAATTTCATGTCTGCAGTCACCATCTGCAGTGATTCTGGAGTTCAAAAAAATCTGTCATTGTTTCCATTGCTTCTCCATTTATTTGCCATTAAGCGATGGAACTGGATGTCATGATCTTAGTTTTCTAAATGTTGAGTTTTACGCCAGCTGTTTCATTCTCCTCTTTCACTTTTAAGAGGCTCTTTAGTTCTTCTTCACTTTCTGCCATTAGGGTGGTGTCATCTGCATATCTGAGGTTATTGACATTTCTCCCATCAATCTTGATTTCAGCTTGTGCTTCATCCAGCTGGCATTTTGCATGATTACTCTGCATGTAAGTTAAATAAGAAGGGTGACAATAGACAGACTTGACGTACTCCTTTCTCAATTTGGAACCAGTCAGTTGTTTCATGTCCAGTTCTAAATGTTGCTTCTTGACCGGCATACAAATTTCTCAGGAGGCAGGTCAGGTGGTCTGGTATTCCCGTCTCTTTCAGAATTTTCCACAGGTTGTTGTGATACATCCAGTCAAAAGCTTTGGCATAGTCAATAAAGCAAAAGTAGATGTTTTTCTGGAACTTTCTTGTCTTTTCAATGATCCAGCAGAGGTTGGCAATTTGATCTCTGGTTCCTCTGCCTATTCTAAATCCAGTTTGAACATCTGGAAGTTCATGGTTCACGTATTGCTAAAGCCTGGCTTGGAGAATTTTGAGCATTACTGTTCTAGCATGTGAGATGAGTGAGATTGTGCCATAGTTTGAGCGTTCTTTGGCATTGCCTTTCTTTGGGATTGGTATGAAAACTGACCCTTTCCAGCCCTGTGGCCACTGCTGAGTTTTCCAAATTTGCTAGCATACTGAGTGCAGCACTTTCACAGCATCATCTTTCAGGATTTGAAATAGCTCAACTAGAATTCCATCACCTCCACTAGCTCTGTTCGTAGTGATACTTCCTAAGGCCCATTCCAGGATGTCTGGCTCTAGGTGAGTGATCACACCACTGTGGGTTATCTGGGTCATGAAGATCTTTTTTGTATAGTTCTTCTGTGTATTCTTGCCACCCCTTCTTAACATCTTCTGCTTCTGTTAGGTCCATATCATTTCTGTATTTTATTGAGCCCATCTTTGCAAGAATTATTCCCTTGGTATCTCTAATTTTCTTGACAAGATCTCTAGTCTTTCCCACTCTGTTGTTTTCCTCTATTTCTTTGCATTGGTCACTGAGGAAGGCTTTCTTATCCCTCCTTGCTATTCTTTGGAACTCTGCATTCCAGTGGGTATATCTTTCTTTTTCTCCTTTGCCTTTAGCTTTTCTTCTTTTCTCAGCTATTCGTAAGGCCTTGTCAGACAACCATTATGCCTTTTTGCATTTCTTTTTCTTGGGAATGGCCTTGATCCCTGGCTCCAGAACAATGTCATGAACTTCCATCCATAGTTCTTCAGGCACTCTGTCTATCAGATCTAATCCCTTGAATCTATTTGTCACCCATATGTGAGGCAAGTGTTATTTGGAATTGTTCTCAAGTTCTCAGCTTAAAAATATGTACAACCTGAAGTCAGTCTTTCCCAGAGTCTGTGTGTTGTTCAAGAAAGTCTCTAGAGTGAGCTACTCCAATAGAGAATTATATAGTAGATACATCAGTACTGTCTCCATCCAAGGGAATTTGTTTCTCGAGGACCAGAAAACACTCCAGTTACTAGCACATTAAGCTATGCTCTGATGTTTTGTGGTGGTTGATCTTTAGTGGCTTCCTCCCAACCCCTGAAACCTAGTTTCCATGTGGCTCTGCCTCTGGGGCAACACTTAGACTTCAAACTTTCACCTTCTTCTTCTTTCTCTCTCCTTTTGGCTGCGCTCGGCCTTCACTGCTGCGTGGTCTGTTTCCTCTAGCTGCAGAGATCAGGGGCTACTCTCTAGTGGCACTGCATGGGCTTGGCTCTAGGCACGTGGGCTTCTGTAGTTACAGCATGTGGGCCCAGTACTTGCAGCTTCCAGGCTCTAGAGCACAGGCTCAGAAGTTGGGGCTCATGGACTCTGCTGCTCCACGGCATGATCGACTGCATGTCTCTGCATTGGCAGGAGGATTCTTTACCACTAGGGGCTTCCCTGGTGGCTCAAATGGTAAAGCATCTGCCTGCAATGCGGGAGATGCAGGTTCTATCCCTGGGTCAGGATGACCCTTTGGAGAAGGAAATGGCAACCCACTCCAGGACTCTCGCCTGGAAAATTCCATGGACAGAGGAGCCTCGTAGGCTACTGTCCACGAGGTCACAAAGAGTCGGACACAATTGAGCAACTTGTCTCTGTTTCTTTCTTTACCACTGAGCCACTAGGGAGGCCCTTGTCATGCTCTATCAAAGTATAGCTTGTCCTTAACCTCAGCCCTTTAGAGTTTGGATCTGTGGATGAACAGACGTCCTAGCAGCCATGGGCATCCTGCATCCCTAAGAGCTCATTTGCATTTCAGAGCCTTCTTGACTCTAATGGCGGGAATTTCAGAACCATGGTGGACTGGGCAGTGACTGAGTGTTCCTTAGAGGCCCTCAAACCACAGGACACGTTTGACCGCTGGCTGCACCAGTGGACCAACAGACTCAGGACCAACTCAGAAGGGGAATTAATTTGTTTGGATCTACAGAGGTTGTTCAGCTTTACTTCGGAAGTCAGAGCGACCAAAAGCAATGTTTGCTCGAACTCCTTCTAAAGAAGGCTACTCTCAAACAGCTGGCAGGTTGATGGACAAGGAGGAGGCTGAGAGAGCCAGGGTCACTGTTCCTGGGGTTGGCTCAGCCCCACCTGGCCAGGTGATCCCTTCTCTTAATTCCTCCGAGTTGCTTTTGTCACCTATAAAAGTTAGCAGTAAATCAGGTGAAATTAGGTCAGTGTCTGGTCAGAAAAGTCATTCAGGCCAATGGTAGAGAAATCATTCAGGCCATTGGTTAAACACAAAACCTGTTCTCTGGGCCTCATGACAGACCACCTGACTCTGACTCTCCACGAACGGACATGGGCATCTCTGTTTGTCATAGGTGCTGCTGTGGTTGAAGGGATCGGGGTGTGGGAAACAAACGTAGGTGGTATCTCAAGACCCTTTCAGCCTTACTCTCCTGTGATGTCCAGAAAACAATAGAGCAATGGATTCAACAAAAGCCTGGGAGCCCAAATGCCTGAATTCAAATTCTGGCTATGATTTACCAGCCTTGTGTTCTTGGCCAACCATGCCTCCTTGCCTCAGTTTTCTCATCTGTAGAATGGGCATGATAAGAATATCAATCACGAAGTCTTGTCACTGATTCAATTCAGTTCAATTCAATTGCTCAGTCATGTTCAACTCTTTGCAACCTCATGGACTGCAGCACGCCAGGCTTCCTTGTTCATCACCAACTCCTGGAGCTTACTCATGTCCATTAAATCAATGATGCCATCCAACAATTTCATCTTCTATTGTCCCCTTCTCCTCCTGCCTTCAATTTTCCCAGCACTGGGGTCTTTTCCAGTGAGTTAGTTGTTCCCATCAGGTGGCCAAAGTATTGGAGTTTCAGCTTCAGCATCAGTCCTTCCAAAGAATATTCAGGACTGATTTCCTTTATGATGGACTAGTTGGATCTCCTTGCAGTCCAAGGGACTCTCAAGAGTTTTCTCCAAACTATAGTTCAAAGCATCAGTTCTTTGGCGCTCAGCTTTCTTTATAGTCCAACTTTCACATCCATACGTGACTACTGGAAAAACCATAGCTTTGACTAGATAGACCTTTGTTGGCAAAGTAATGTCTCTGCTTTTTAATATGCTGTCTAGGTTGGTCATAGCTTTTCTACCAAGGAGCAATTATCTTTTAATTTCATGGCTGAAGTCACCATCTGCAGTGATTTGGGAGCCCCCCCAAATAAAATCTGTTTCAATTGTTTCCCCATCTATTTGCCATTTATGCCACAGTCTTCTGTGTTCAAAAATTGAATCTATGATACCTTTTAAAAAATATTTGCCATGAAGTGATGGGACCAGATGTCATGATCTTAGTTTTTCGAATGCTGAGTTTTAAGCCAACTTTTTCACTCTCCTCTTTCACCTTCATCCAGAGGCTCTTTAGTTCTTTGCTTTCTGCCATAAGGGTGGTGTTATCTGCATAGCTGAGGTTGTTGATATTTTTCTCAGCAATCTTCATTTCAGCTTGTGCTTCAGCCAGCCCAGCATTTTGCATGATGTACTCTGCATATGTTAAATAAGTACGGTTAACAATTAAATGATGTCAAATAAGTGAAGAGTACAGAACAGTGCCTGGCCAACAGCCAGGGCTCAAGACAATGTTTGTTATATTAAAACTGCAAAGGAGAGAGTGAGAAAAGGCACTTGTCAGAGTTTTAGAGCTCAGCTCAGTGTCAACCCTCTCCGCAGCCTGCTCCGAAGCCCTGAGCCAGCCGGGCCCCATCCCTTACTGCTGCCTTTGTGACTATCTTGGGCTTACTTAGTGCAGGTCTTTGTCTGACTTTGTTTACCTGCATGTCCAAATCCCCTCCAGAGTCCAAGGGCCCCAAGGGCCCCAAGGGCAGGGCTGGGCAGGTGTATCATTTTCCCTTCCATGTGAGCAGAGCTGGCAAAGGGCAGACCCCCACATCCACATGGGCTGAGTTCATCTCTCTGACTCTTAGCTCTCTCTGCTTCCCTCTGTCTCCTCTTGTCTCCAACTTTGTCTCCCTGGGTTGGAAGGTCACACAGTTTCAACTGGGACATAAAAACTGGCCTACAATGGGGCTGGGGTGGGTAAATGGCCTTTCTCTTTCCCCATTCCTTGTGGAAAGTGTACTCTGGAAGATTTCAGGGTCAGAGGATGGACAGGAGTCTAAGGCAAGCAGGTATCTTAAAAAGTGAAGCTGGGGGCTTCCCTGGGGGTCCAATGGTTAAGACTCCAGATGATTCCACTGCAGGGAGTGTGGGTCCCTGGTCAAGGAAGTTACACGTGCTACAAGGAGTGGACAGATAAAGACACATAAATAAAGTGGGATCTTCTTTCCCTCCCTTAAAAAAAAAAAAAAGCAAATCTGGGAGGACCAACTTCAGTAGCGCGTCCTGAACCCTGCAGAGAACTGTCACTGAACAGCAGCTGAAACAGTGATGTTGTCCCAGAAAGTTGTCCCATTTTCTGGGTGCTAGGCATCTGTTCAGCCTCGTGCCCCTAAGGGAGGCAGGTCAGTTGGCCTGGAGGCTGACCTAACTGCCACTGAGGGAGGGGCCCGGGTGTGGGACCCCTCCCAGACACACCCAGAAAGACGTTGGATCAAATATCTGGGCCCGCCTAGACCCAGTCATGTTGACAAGTAAGGTTACCGGTCACAAGTCATCTCTGAAAAACACAATGCCACATCCTCAGAGGGACACAGCCACACCCTGTGGTCTTCGGGTGAGCTTGGAGCCGTCTGGGTCTTCTCAGGGACATGGCTGCTGGCAGACACGGGGACAGGATTCGAGCAGAGACGCTTCCTTCTCGGGGTCTCCAGCCCTCTTCTGATTAGTTCTTGTAGGTAAAGGACGCCAGAGAGGACAAGGGTGACTTCTGGGGGTCACAGGAGACCTTACTTAGAGCATTGCCTTTAGAGGAAAATCAAGAGACTCTGTTTCTTGGGCCTTTGTGACTGGGCCAGTTCACAGGTGGGAGCACGTGGGGGCATGTGGGGGCACGCGGGGGCATGAAGGGGCACACGGGGGCACTCTGGCGCTTCTTCTCCTTCTCCTCCTCCTTCCCTGGTTGTTGAACTTTAAGGGACAAGTAGGTGGAGGAGGCTGCCTGATTCTGGGGACACCAGTCAATTTGGGCAGAGGTGGTCTTGCAGCAGAATTGAGGAAGTGATGGGGGAGGCTGCTAGGTTTAATGAGAAATGAAATGTCAGGTCTAGGAATGCCTGCCTTCTCCCCCACGGGCATGGCCAACCTGCATGGCAGCTCAATGGCTAGCCCTCTTGTCGCTGCTGTTTTCTATCTTGAGGTTTCTTGGGAAAGCACTTTTCCTTTATTATATAATAGTTTCCTGGGAGAAAGTGGGACAGAGTGGATGTCACGTGAAGATATAGTAAATGGGAACTGGACTTCTGGCGGGGCCACCACTAGTTGATGTAGAGAACATGGTACCCAAGTTTCTTTTTAGTTCTGTGCCTGGTGTGTTCTAATCACTCAAAGAAACTGCATTTTCGAGCACATTGAGCTAAATCTCCAGACCTCCAAGGACAGGTGCGGGCTCTGTTTCCTGAAGAGGCAGACCAATCCCACCTAGGCGAGCCACCATATTTCTCCTGTACATCTGAGTCGGGGAGCAGGTTTACTTGCAGGCAGGTGACACCAGAGCTCTGACTGCCTTCTGTCTCTCATGTAACTCTGACTCCTGTGGCACCTTCCTGTAACTTCCTGCAGCCAAGTCAACCTACAGGGCTGTGTTAGAACGGTTTCCCTTTGTTCCAGATGTTCTCAACGCCACCCATCCGGGGAACACACACCGTGCATCGCGTCCAGGGCCTTCCGGGATGTTCTGGGTGCTATGAAGGGGCCCTGGTGGGCGCTGAGGGGCACTCGTCCCATCTCATGGACTCGGGCCATTCGTCAGGCCTTAGCTCTTCTCAAACTCTCCCCCTTGAGGACCCTTCCCTTCCTGACCCAGACCCTCCCCAGCCGCTCATCTTGCACCAGGCTCATCCCTCTCTTTGCTGAGGGTTCGGCTCGGGCTGCATGAATCTTAGGGAGCTTGTCTCCTCTTATATTCTTCCCGCTGCTCCTCACTGCAGCCCCACCAGCCGTTGGGGGGTGTCAGGAGGTTGGAGGGGCTGGGCCATAGTTAACAGCAGATGAGCATCTTCACAGGTGGACCTGGGGCGAAAAGGATGGGTGGATGTACTGGGAGGAAAAAAACGACATTCAAGCAAAGGGTACAGCTGAATCAAGCATTAGTCATTGAACCCTGGGGAGAGGAGGCCCTCTCTGGGAGGAGCATGTGTATAGGGGGGTGGGGCATGGTGGGGATCTGAGAAGAGACCCAGGAAGGCAGCGGGACCTACCACCTGAGGGGGCTGTTTATTGAGCATAGTGTGAGAATAAACGCTGGGTCATTTAGATTCATGAAAGCCCATCAGTAAGCATCCGTGAGGGTGTACCATGTGGGTAAGTGTGTGTTGCCCTGGCTGCTTGATAATTCAGTTGCCTTTGAAAAGGGTACATAGGCAGAAGCTAAAGCAAGCAGCTAGAGGGATGCTGGTATTAGACTTCATGGTGAAAGAAGCATCTATTTTTCTGGAACTTTTTTCAGAAAGAGCATGAGTACCCTCTCTATCTAGAACAGGTGAGAGCCAGTGTGAAGGTCAGGGTGATGCTGGTTTATCTGGGAACAGCCCTTGAAGATCTGTGCACCCACAGCCTCTCACTTTATCATCTGGGGACAGGAGGCCATGGTCCTTGGTCTTGGGGACTTGGTTTCAATCAGAAGGTTGGAGGTCAGTTAGCCTTCATCTCTCTCCTTGAATCCCCTCTTACTGCTTTTGCAAGACATTTGGTTTCTTCCCTCATTCCCTCTCCTGCCCTAGACTGGCTCCTTCAACCTGGTGCTGATCATCCACGTTTCTGCCACATGTACCATCCCTCTCTGGTCCTGAGGTCACAGACTCTGTAGTCCACTTGGATTTAGCAAATTCACTGAGCATTCTTTTACTCATTTCCTACTATCAATCCCCACTTCCAGTGTTCTTACTTCAACCTTCTTTTCTTCTGCATACTACTGTCCTCAGACAACTCTGGGCCATCATAACATCACATACGATCTCCAAGCTATCGATCCTCAGCTGATATTTCTCTCCCCAAACCTCCCTGAGATGTGCTTGGTGATGAAACAATGGACTGGGTCAAGAACATGCAGCAGAAGCCTCTCCACCTGCACCAAAAATCCATTTTCTCTCCCAGGGAACATGGCTGGCCCACTTTTACGAGCATCCCACGTATTTAAGTGTAGCAAACCACTGAGTTCCAGGCAAGGGAATCTGCGCAAAAGGACCAACACGTTAAGAGAGCACCAGCTAGAAGCAAACAGCAAGGAGGCTTGGGTGATGGCAGCCTTGGAAACGGAAGATACCCAGGCCCTGAGTTACACTGAGGAGGAGAGTCACCACCGAGACTGGACTTCCAGCCATAGCAGCAAGAAATAAGCTTGTTTCGATCTTACTGTATAGAACAGGGAACTCTGCTGAATGTTATGTGGTAGCCTGGATCGGGGGTGGGGGGTTGGTTTGGGGGAGAATGGATACATGGATATGTATGGCTGAGGCTCTTGGCTGTTCACCAGAAAGGATCACAACATTACTAATTGGCTATACTCCAATATACATTTTAAAATTAATTTATTTAATTGGAGGCTAATTACAATACTGTAGTGGTTTTTGCCATACATTGACATGAATCAGCCATCCAATATAAAATTTTTAAAAAAGCTCATTTTGTGTTTGAAAATACATGGGTCAACTAAATATTGACCCAAATGGGTCAACCATTTCAAGTCCAGGCTCCTCTATATATGATTTTTCGGGGCTCTCACCATTCCCGAATTCCCTGTCTGGCTTCATTTCCCACCGTTGCCTCCTCTGCCCTCTGCTCTGGTCATCCAGGTCTGTGTCAGCCTGCCTCCTGCCCCGAGCCTGCCGCTCCTCCCGTCCTCTGCCTCCTTCCCTCTGATGACCTCAATCTCAAATTCTTCTAGGAAGAAGCTTGGAGAATTCCACCCCCCACTCCCCTCTCTCTTCCCTGAATGAATAGGTGAGTCATTGCCTCGCGTGTGCTAGTTTTCCTTCTCACAGACAAGAACTGTCTTGGTGTTTCTTCTCCCTGTTGAGTGTTAAGTAGAAATGAAATACAACGTTTTGTGAATTGACTGTAGTCTAGGGTCCTCAGACTTTATCCCTAGACGTGAAATACAAGAAGTATGCTCTCTAATAGATCATTGTTCATTCAGGGAAAGATTTCCTGAGTGTGAACCTCTTTACAGCCCCCACCAACACAGTGAAAGTTGCAGGGAGCGCATGATGAAGTTGCTGACCTTCAGCACATATGTCAGAACGTGAAATGAGTTTGATGACATTTCTGTCCCGGTTAGTCCCTGAGGTTGCTTGCGTATTTTCACTTTCCCCTGAAATCTTTGGTTCCCTATCAACCCTGTACCTTTGACTTGGAACCTCGAGGCTGGACACACCCAAGGAAGTTCAGGGCAGGTCCCCACTTGACTTTGAATCTCAAAGTTGACTTTCCGTGCCTGTTTATCAGGGTAATACTCGTGGAAGTCAGATTTTGTAGAAAGAGGGAAACGTTTTCTAAATCCCAAGTATTTCCCTTTGGCTTGTTAAGAGCCGAAAGCAGCTAGATCTGTATCAGAGAGTGGAGGAGACAGCGACACCCCCTCAACCTTTCCCCGTTCACTGCCCAGAAGGGGGCGAATGAGGGCAGAAGGGAGTCTCTGCCAGTGAGAAGATAAAGTGAAATGCCTTCTGGCTCTCTGGAATGTGAAACGGAGAGTGGGTTGAGATGAGTATGCCTCTCCCCAGCAGAGGGGCAATGTTCGCTGAGAGGGAGGCCAAGATGACAGGGACTTCTGCTCCCCAGCTCGGGACTCTGGGAGGAGACCCCTAGGCGGGCATCCGCTCCAGTCATGGAATTGCTGGAATGTAGGCTCCTCTAAGGCAGGGATCTTTGTTTATGTTCACTGATCCCCCTTATCTAGAACAGTGCCCCGAACATAATAGGTGCTCAATAAATATTTTGGGAGTGACTACATCAGAGTGAAATGGATGGGACGTAGCCTCCTGACAGAGCACTCCCATGTGGTTTGGAAGACACCCAAGAATTTCCATGAGCCTTGCAAGGGGGACTTGGCCAAGTGGAGGGGGCTGGATTGTGGTCTTGTGTGGGGTGTTGCCACAGCAGAGGCTTCCAGAAGGACCCTGTGGGCTGGAAGCACCATAGTGTCCCCAGCCAGCGTCAGGAGGACGCTCAGCTCCAGCGAGAGCCCGAGGGGGCTGAGTTGGCAGTGGAGATCCTGGGCTTGGCTGCCCGAGAGGGGCCACAGCACTGGCAGCATCAGGCAGCCAGGGGGCGCTATGGCCCACAGGACAGAGGCACAAGGACAGAGGCACCAGGGCGACCGCCTCTGCAAACACAAGGAAATAGAAGACTCAGAGAGTGTTAACAAGCCAATCTGAGTCTCCTTTCTTTCAAGTGCAGTGGGCATTGGCATCTACTTCATAGAGTTGCTGGGAGAATTAGATAAAGGGCACGTAGAAAGCATTTGGTATCTGACAAGCTGTAATCCATGTCCTTGCTGGGACTGTTGTTCCCCAGAGAGGTGGCTCTGCTAGGGACAGCTAGGTCAGTTATGAAAAATAAGATGTTATATCTATTTTACAACATCTGAACAAGTGTGAAAAAAATTGCTATCATGACACTTAATAACAACACGGTCTGGGAAGGGATTTGTGGTGTACAAAGCACTTTCAAATATTGTTCCCTTGAATCCTCTCAACAATGCCACAACAGGGGAGATCATTTCTATCCTGAATTTACAGATCTGGAAACTAAAACTCAGCGAATTTGACAGGCTCACCCAAGGCCAGACTTCTAGCAAACGCTGGAGCCAGCTCTGAAATCCAGGATTCCTGACCCCAAATCCCCTTCTCTTTCAACTCCAGCACTCCTGGAAATGGGCTCCCTGCCACCAAAGAGGGCAGGACCTTCCACCTACTCCTCCGATCACGAGACTTCCCTGCTACAAGGACGCTTTTGTTGAGTTGGGCCAGGGTGCTGAGAAAGGAACCGAATTACAGAGTCCCAAACATGCGGGGCTGAAAGAACGGTCTGCGGCTAATTTAATAAGCATTGGGTTCATTCGTGCAACAATCCTGCCTGTGCAAAATGGGTTTCAAGGATCCTGAGGTCTCACCAAGGGTTCCCACCAGCGCTGTATGGTGGCTGAACCATCTGCAACCTTACAGATGAGCACCTCAGACACGGAGAGGCCAGGCAGCCTTCAAAAGGTCAGAATCAGAGGTGACTCACATGTGAGGAACCCCCATCATCAAAATGTGGAAGTGGCGGGTGGAAGTGGTCAACGTCGCATACAAAGGAAATGGAGTCAGACACCTATGGGTGAGATAAAGTCCAGATGAAGAACTTTCTCTTCTGTTTTTTCTATTCACTCTTTTATTTATTGTTTTACAGCTCCGTTCAGTCGCTCAGTCATGTCCAACTCTTTGCGACTCCATGAACCGCAGCAAGCCAGGCCTCCCTGTCCATCACCAACTCCTGAAGTCCACCCAAAGTCATGTCTATCGAGTCGGTGATGCCATCCAACCATCTCATCCTCTGTCGTCCCTTTTTCCTCCTGCCCTCAGTCTTTCTCAGCATCAAGGTCTTTTCAAATGAGAGCTCTTTGCATCAGGTGGCCAAAGTATTGGAGTTTCAGCTTTAACATCAGTCCTACCAATCAACACCCAGGACTGATCTCCTTTAGGATGGACTGGTTGGATCTCCTTGTAGTCCAAGGGACTCTCAAGGACCGAACCACAGTTAAAAAGCATCAATTCTTTGGCACTCAGCTTTCTTTATAGTCCAACTTTCACATCCATACATGACCACTGGAAAAACCATAGCCTTGACTAGACGGACATTTGTTGACAAAGTAATGTCTCTGCTTTTCAATATGGCATCTAGGTTGGTCATAATTTTCCTCCCAAGGAGTAAGCATCTTTTAAAATCATGGCTGCAATCACCATCTGCAGTGATGATTTTGGAGCCCAGAAAAATAAAGTCAGCCACTGTTTCCCCATCTATTTCCCATGAAGTGATAGGACCAGATGCCATGATCTTAGTTTTCTGAATGTTGAGCTTTAAGCCAAGTTTTTCACTCTCTCTTTCACTTTCATCAAGAGGCTTTTTAGTTTTTCATTTTCTGCCATAAGAGTGGTGTCATCTGCATATCTGAGGTTATTAATATTTCTCTCAGCAATCTTGATTCCAGCTTGTGTTTCGTCCAGCTCAGCATTTCTCATAATGTACTCTGCATATAATTTAAATAAGCAGGGTGACAATACATAGCCTTGACATACTCTTTTTCCTATGTGGAACCAGTCTGTTGTTCCATGTCCAGTTCTAACTGTTGCTTCCTGACCTGTATATAGGTTTCTCAAGAGGCAAGTCAGGTGGTCTGGTATTCCCATCTCTTTCAGAATTTCCCACAGTTTATTGTGGTCCACACAGTCAAAGGTTCGGCATAGTCAATTAAGCAGAAATAGATGTTTTTCTGGAACTCTCTTGCCTTTTTGATGATCCAGTGGATGTTGGCAATTTGATCTCTGATTCCTCTGCCTTTTCTAAAACCAGCTTGAACATCTGGAAGTTCACGGTTCATGTATTGCTGAAGCCTGGCTTGGAGAATTTTAAGCATCACTTTACTAGCGTGCACTGAGTTTTTGTTGCTGCACACAGATTTATCCTACTTGCAGTGAACAGGGGCTGCCCTCTAGTTACGGTGCGTGGCCTTCTCACTGCAGCGGCTTCTCTTGTTGCAGAGCTGGGACTCAGTAGTTGTGGCACACAGGCTGAGTTGCCCCGTGGCATGTGGGATCCTCACCAAGGGATCAAACCACTGCACCTTGCATTGCAAGGTGGATTCTTAACCATTGGACCACTGGGAAGGCCCTCTATCTTAGTTTAGGTCCTTTTAGTGGCAATCAATGGAAGCCCAGGTCAAATTTCCTTTAATGCTGAACAAGGGTTATTTGCTATTATTTTTAAAGTATGTTACTAAAATGGAGCGTTATAAGGGTCCAGGAGTGATTTACAGAATGCATGTCATGGCAAGACCTGGGTCCAGGAACTAGAAAACCCTTGATGCTGCACCTGAGTGGCATGTCTTCTGGTCAGTCTGTCTCCTGCAGGTTAGCTGGCCTCTTTCTCTGGCCTCCTGGTTGTCTATAATGTTAACTTCTCCTGTTGGCAGTTCCAGAATCCCAGCCTAGAGGGTGTGATTAGCCTGGATGGGGCATCTCCACACCTAGCCAGGCTGGATTGGCTCTAGCTGTTCTCCTGAAGGGCTCACAGGGGCCGTCACCGGGCCTGCCCCCCAGAGAAGTGGGCAAATGGGAGACAGGCCTTTGGGCCACAGTGCAGGAAAAAAACATTTTCTTGTTGAGGTGGCTTAGTTTATTCTGTGTTCCACTTTCCATTTCAGAAGGCCTGAGTTTTTCTTTCCATTTCAGCCTCTTCCTCGCAATCCGCTTTCAGGACAGCTCCCACTCTGGGCCTAGAGGAGGCTGCTGTATGTAAAAGGCAAAAGTCATTTTTCAACAAGAAGAAAGTGAAGTCGCTCAGTTGTGTCTGACTCTTTGTGACCCCATGGACTGTAGCCTACCAGCTCCTCCATCCATGGAATTTTCCAGGCAAGCATACTAGAGTGGGTTGCCATTCCCCTCTCCAGGGGATCTTCCCAACCCGGGACGGGCCAGGTCTTGCGCATTGCAGGTGGATTCTTTACCAGCTGAGCCACCAGACCACTTCCTAAGTGCTTGACAATGTCCAGTTTCCTCCACGTATCCAAAAGTCACTCCTTGGTACCTGGGAAGAGATGCTCTCTGCCGGGGAGAAGAAGTGATGAGGCCCCGGGTTCTCTGCACACACGCAGAACACTGAGATTTGTGGTCGTTGCCTCTTCTTACATCAGTTGTGTCATCGGATAGATTCTCGCTTTGGAGCTCAACTTCTGAAGAAACTGAGTCCGAAAGAGATGGCCCAACCTCACATGACATTTTGGTTGATAGGCAGCGAGGAAAGGGTGTGTGCCACCGTCCAGTGTGGATGGTTTCTGTGAGAGAAAAATTTGAGGGTTTGTCTCTCTTCACATTCAGGCCCCCTGTTGTTGAACTTAGGGAATAACACAACAGGGACTTTATTGCAAACTCATTTCACAAGCAAGTTATAAAGTGGACCATTTATATGTGCCGCTTACAGGCTTAAGGCCTTCCCTGGAGGCTCAGACAGTAAAGAATCTGCCTGCAATGCAGGAGACCCGGGGTTCTGTCCCTGGGTGGGGGAGATTCCCTGGAGAAGGAAATGATAACCCACTCCAGTATTCTCACCTGGAGAATCCCATGGACAGAGGAAGCCTGGCAGGCTACAGTCCGTGCGGTCTCAAACAGTTGCACATGACTGAGTGACCAGCACTTTTACAGGCTTAAACTCTTTTCCTGGAAAGAGTGTAAGCAGGTGGTCAGACCCAGCCCCACGGGAGTGAAAGACATGCTCGTTGAACCTCTAGCGGGAGCCAGGGCCGTGTTTTTGAAGCTGCACACAGACAATACTTTATTCTTAATATAGTGCTGGAATTTAGTAGCTATCACATATTTTTTATTTTTATTTTAAAGGCTACTTTCCATTTACAGTTATGATGAAGTTGCTGACTCTCTTCCCCAGGCTGTACAATACATCCTTGAGCCTGTCTGTCTTGCCCCTTCCGCAGCCCCTGTGTTGTCCCTCCTCTCTTCCTCTCCCCGCTGATAACCAGCAGCTTGCTGTCCATATCTGTGGGTCTGCTGCTCTTTCGTTATTTACCCTGGTTTGTGGTTCTCGTTTGTGGCCTCACTGCCTCTGCGCCTTTGTACCCAGTCACTGTGTCGACCTAGGTCTCGCCCTCTGGTCGCCACTGCACAGAGGCGTCCTTCTGACCCCGCCCCGGCCCCTTCTCTGCTGGACCAGTCAGAGCACAGGGAGGCACCAAGGCACACGTTCCCCCGAGTGGGGCTAGCATTCTATTATTAATAGATAGACCCCGAACGAGACAAGCTGTCTCTACAATTTTATCCAGCATCCCCAGTGATTCTCCTCTTTGAGTAAAATTAGTCTTTGTGTTAATGATACCGTCCCTCCATAAAAGACATGAGGTGAGAAGATGGGGATGGTGTTCACGATCATTTGCTAGAGACTGATGGCATCACACAGAAGGCGGCTGTCTTTATGAGTACACTTGGGTGCCACCATCATCAACAAGACCAGGACGGGCCTGACCCCAAGTGTGTTCTCTCTTCATTTAGTCATTTACATCTGGTGTTGCTATAGCAGAGAGAGGTTCTGCCCTGTTCTTCTGGGTAGCATGGAAAGTTAAGACAGAAGTATGGAGGTGGGATTCAAGACTTTTCCCACACAGCCCATAATGTAGTTTTTAAAAATATGAAACA
The DNA here is from genome assembly GCA_006408675.1 of Madoqua kirkii. Lineage (NCBI taxonomy): Eukaryota > Metazoa > Chordata > Mammalia > Artiodactyla > Bovidae > Madoqua > Madoqua kirkii. The sequence continues at coordinate 460 of SJYC01122469.1, read as the reverse complement.
TTTGTCTTTATTGTGTTTGTTACAATATTGCTTCTGTTTTATGTTTTAGGTTTTTGGCCCTGAGGCAAAAACCTAAAGCTTTAGCTCCCTGACCAAGGGTTGAAGCTGTACCTGCTGCATTTGAAGGCCAAGTCATGGGAAGTCCCCCATAGCGTCTTTATCATAATCTATTTATGTTAGCCAGCAATGGAAGTGGCAAAAATAATAGGCATTTCCTTTTTTTAAGATTAGAATTTTTGTTTAATTTAAAGGGAATGTTTATTATATTTAAGAAGCATATTCTGTTTGAAATATCCATTTGAAATTTTAAATGAATACTATTTAAAACCTATATTTTAAGATAGTTTATGAAACTAAATCTCTCAAAAATCATATTTTGCTATTAAAAACTACTCAAAGAAGTCTATTTTCAAATGAATGTGTAACTCTTTGTATGTTAATGCTAAATATTATTTGTATA
>SJYC01122467.1:0-36256 GCA_006408675.1 Madoqua kirkii | reverse complement strand
GGGGGGCTTCCCTCTCTCAGCAACACTGCAAGTCAATCTAACAAGTGCCCATGGTTCTGCACCTCTTTCTCAGTATTCTTGGCCAGTCATGAAAGCTCCTGCAATGGCATTATTTCCTCATCATGGATATGTTTTGGTATTCCAAGATTGCCACTCACTTTTCACTTTGCATTCTAAATGAAGGCTTTCCTTTTGGGGAGGGACTCTGTAAGTCCTCGGCTGAGTATTTTTTACATGTTCTAGTTTGTTGGTGGGGCAGTGTCACGTGTCTGTGGTTCCAGCTGTGTTGTGTCCTTGTCTTGCAGTGGCCTCCCCACCCTGCTGTACCCACACCCCCAACCCCCCTCTGTCTGTTAAACTCTCAGTCATTCTGGGGACAAGTGTCACCCCCTTCTGAAGCTCCCACACCCAGAGCAGGCTTAGAAGGTCTTTGCTCTGTGTTCCTATGTTGGAGAAGAAAATGGCAACCCACTCCAGTATTCCTGCCTGGAGAATCCCATGGACAGAGGAGCCTAGCAGGCTACAGTCCATGGGGTTGCAAGAGCTGGACACGACTTAGCGACTAAACCACTATCTATGTTGTTTGTTTATCCTTTATTCTAGCCTCTGTCATAGGCTGCAAAAGCAGGCTTGTCTAGCTGTCTTCCCTACTAGATTGCAAACTCTCAGAAAACAGGAACTTTGTCCATCTCATGGATCCAGACACAGTGCCTAGTACAGGGCAGGTATTAGATAGGTGCTGATACTTGATAAAATCAGTGAGTGACATCAACATTAGCCTACAGCTATCCTAATGATGCCTCAAAAGCATGCAAACCCCATTTTATTCTTCAGATGACTTTTGACGCCTCTCGTTTATCAAAGGCAATGTTCATAAAAACCTTAGGGTTGGCTTTCAAGGTGATGAGATGCAAACCTAGTCAGGCGAGCGAGCGTCACTATCCTTGGGGGCACGGGGCTGCCAGACAGAGGCGCTCTCTCCACGCATCTCTTCACTCCCAAGTTGGTGAAGGATGGAAACTGCAGGCTTCCCCTCAGTACGTCCCAAAGCCCCTGGTCCTCCCTGTGGAGAAGCCCGACTGTCCCAAGCTGTGTCCTGAGGGGTCGGACAGCGAGAACCAACTTCCCTTTCCCTTCTGGTGGTTTCTTTTGGTGCAGACCAAAATGAAAAGTTATTTGAAATTTCTGGAATCAGACACACATTTGTGGGTAAGAAAGTGAGAGGAAAAAGAGGAACTATCTTTGTGGAGACATGGGGAATATACTTTGCTGCTGGGTGGGTTTGGTGAGCCTGACTCTCTTAGGAATAAAGGAAAGCTCTTGGGAGCCTTTTGTGTTCTTGATGAGATTGTTCTAGTAGCTAAATCTCCAATGGTTTCCCCCTACCTCCCCCCGCCCCAAAAGGAAATGTCAACACACCTCAGTATTCTTGCCTGGAAAATTCCATGGACAGAGGAGCCTGGTGGGCTACAGTCCACGGGGTCGCAGAGTCGGCCATGACTGAGTGACTGAACACAATTTTTTAGTTTAGTTTTTTTTTAAACTTCTTTTTAACATTTAACTGGTATATTAGAACTAGTTCGACTCATCTGGGGATTCTACCAGCTCCCAAAAGGACACAGTCACCTACGTTATCTTTGTGGGAATGAACCAATTTCCCTGCTCATTCAGTTCTTATTCACATTAAGGGTTATCATTTCTGTTTGAAAAATATCTACATTCACTGCTACTGTCCAGAACACTGATTTCAGTTTAGTTATACAGAAGATATGATACACCCCACTGGCAGACAGAGTCTCTGAAGCGAGAATTAGCTTAATTGGCTATCCTAAACTGCTCTCAGTTATAACCTGCTTTCGTCCACCATGTTGTATCTGTGGTAGAGACAGAAGTCTCCTCTCACTCTAGGCCGGTCTCTATACAAGATCATCTTTAACACTGCTCCACCTAAGCCCTTAGTCCTTTCAGCAGATGGACTTATTATAAACATTTTTTTTTAATGGACAGACTCAGATCCAGCAATGCAGCCTAGAGTTGGGAAGCACATGAACGTCAGGTGAGTGGTTATAAAAGTGTTGCAAATACACTTACTTTCCTAACTACTCTGGGCCTTAGTTTCCTCATCTCTCAAATAAAGATCTTGAGGGAGATAACTTCTGGAGTTATTTTCAGATTCCTATGGTCTTGGGTGTATCTAAACTTCGTGTCATCACTCCTGGAATGGGTGCAAATCTTGCGGTGGGGACATCCATACGTGGGAAGGGACAGAAAGGTCCCCAGAACACCCAAGTGCCAGCAGGCAAGGCGATGGGCTCTCCAGACTCACACCCCGGGCACAGGGTTGTGCGCCGCGCAGAGGATGTGCGCTGTTGAACCAGGGATGGGCGCCCCCTGGAGGGGATGTGGGGAAGGTACTCCCGCTCCTGAATCCCTGGGGAGGAGGAAGTAGTGTCAGTAGGCGGCCCACTGCCCTTCTAGCTCTCCTTCTCCTCGCCCCAGTCCTTAGGGATGAGGAGACCTGGAGGAAGATTGAACCAATTGGGCTGTAGGGGAGAGAAGAGCCTGTTCTGCGCGGAGAGGTGGTTCTATATGGGGAAACTGAGCAGAGCCTGTTTCTGGGCGCTGCTGCCGCAGAGGCAGTCCACCGCACTCAGAGCCTGGGACACGGGCAAGCAGTGGAAGAGAGAGCTGACCTGGGTGTATGAGGGCTTTGCCTTGTGAGCGCTGGTGCTGAAGATGGAAAAGACAGGTTCGTACAAGTCTTTGCCATCTCCCCTCTATCATGGCAGATCAGAGCTGCATTAGGGCAAGTGGCCTGCTCCCGACTTGTCCCGTGTGTCAGACAAGATCCTGGAAAGGCAGGTGGATGCGGAGGGGAGGGAGGGAGTGGCCGGCACTTCTCAGCTCCAGGTGCCCCTCTATCCTGTGTCAGCCACACCCCAGAAAGTGGAGGGAGCCAGCCAGCCTCTGAGAGTCATGTGCACACCTGAAACCTAAGGTGAGCTTTAAAAGAGGCAAAAAATAAATAAATAAAGCCAAACTGGCATTGCAGTGGCAAGAGGCGGGGGAGGTAGACGCATTTTAGCAATGGTTATTTATTCAACAAGACAAACTAACTCACAGAAATCTTTATTAAAGTGCTTGTTGCATGTTTCAAAAATCAACCAAGATGTTTATTAAAAAAAAAAAAAAAGCTTTTCAATGGACACTAAATTGCTCTTTCTGGCTCTGGCTGCCTGATCCTACCTCATTAAAATTCCAGATGTCGGAAGGAGGCTATGTTCTTTCCATGATTTAAGGCCCCTTTGTTAGTTCAAAGTAACCTGGGCCGCCCTAATACAGAATGCCAGGTTCATGCCCTTAGCCACACTTCATCAAGAAGAGTGCCAGGTGGGTCTGTCTCCAGAGAAGGGTGATTTTTCTTAAGACAGGAGTTCTTTGGAGTAACCAGCCCCCAAAGTATGTGTGAATCTCTAGAAAATAGTTAAAAAAAAAAAGTCTGTAATTATTATCAGATTCTTAAAAAAAAAAAAACACCAAAACTTTCTTTTGTATTGGCTTATAGCCAATTAGGTTCTGGGGCCGCAAAGAGTCCAGCATGACTGAGCAACTGAACTGAACTGATAGCCAATTAACAATGCTGATAGTTTCAGGTGGACAGCAAAGGAACTCAGCCATACATATACATGTATCCATTCTCCCCCAAACTCCTTTCCTATCCATGCTGCCGCATCACACTGAGCAGAGTTCCCTGTGATCTACAGGAGGTCCTAAACTCCCTATCTCTTTCCCCATTCTTCCCGCCACCCCCCCACACCCCCAATCATAAGTTCATTCTCTGCATCTGTGAATCTGTTTCTGTTTTGTAAATAAGTTCATTTGTTTCACTTCTTTTTTAGATCCTTAAAAAGAAAAAGAAAAAAAAAAGAATAAACGGAACACATGAATAAAACAAAAGCCCCTCTCCCAGGACCACCAGCTGGAGGTCAGGGGCTACATTGGCCATCAACCCTTCTGTCGTATGGAAATAAGCAAAGACCTTGCTGGTTAGGTGAAGAACTGGGCTTAGACCAACACAGCAGGCAGAGAAAAGTGCCACCCTGTTTCCAAACATCCATCCAGCTAGTCTCAGTTTCTGAGGACTCTCTCAGGACCCTGCAGGGCTGCGTGGGGCCCTCTCTGTACAGTCCAAGCATCCGCTTACCTTTCTAAATGCAGGACACTGTCTCGTGTCCCTTCCTGCTCCTTTAGTCGTCTGAAGGCTCTTACTTGGCTGTCCAGCCACTCACTGCTCAGCAGGGACAATGCGGGAAGATGGTATCGCCAGCCACCTTCAGATCCACACTGTCCCTCCTCCACCAGGCACATATCCCAGAACAGCTTTAAAGTGATGGCTCCCAAAATGCACCCCCAACTCCATCATGAGGGGCTCTTTGGCTGGTATGCCAGCGGTGAACGCAGTGAGGCCCTCTCCCCCAAAAGGGTTGGGGAGGAAGCAGGGGGTGGCCTGCGAGGCCGCTTTAATCCCTGTGAAAGAAACACCAAGCTCTGGAATGGATGTATCACATCTCCTAGGCTTTTTCCTGTTTTTGTAAAACTCCAAAACCCATTGATTTTCTTTTACCACTGATGGATATGTTTGCTAATTTGCTAATAATATTGCCTTCCACTGACAGGAAGGACCTTGTATTTGGTTACTTAATTTTCTTTCAGATGCCATCCTGTGAGAGGTGGGAGTGTCTTGACAGTGATTAATGGGACATTTTCTTGCTAAAGAGTGCGACTTCTCATTTATGTCCGTGCTTTCTCTTTTGTTTACTCACTGCCCACCTCCTGAGACATTCCTCAGAGACTGACACCAGCTCTGATGGGGGTATTTAGAGGCCAGGAAGGCACTTTTCCTCACCTGCTGTGCTGGTCTAAGCCCATTCTCCACCTAAACGGAAAGGTCTCATATGCCTATTTCCATATGATGGCAGGGTTGTGACCCACTAAAGGAAAAAGCAGTGAGTGGGGAAAAAAGAAAAAAGAGTTCTGCTCTTATTGGATTTAAATTGTGATTGGGAAGACTGGGACATAGGATGGTTCTGGAAATGGAGATGTAGAAACATTCAGATTGTGAAGCTGGGAGTCCCTTTACAGTAATGAGGAGAAGCCAGAATCCTTAAGATGAGTATGTTTTTTTCCTAGAGAAGTAAAGGTATTCTACCCATTAGGATGGGACAAAGGTGAGTTGGCTGAGGCACTTTGTGTAATGAAATGAGCTTTAAATCTAAATCCTGCCACTTCCTATCTCTGTGACCTCAGGGAATAACTTGAGTTTCATTTTGTCTTCCATTCAATAGAAATAGTAATGTATTAGGATGGCTTTACTTGCAAAGAACTGAAAATCCAATTCAAAATGACTTAAACAATTGGAAGAAATAATTTAGCTCAGTTCAGTTTAGTTCAGTTCAGTCGCTCAGTCGTGTCCGATTCTTTGCGACCCCATGAATCGCAGCACGTCAGGCTTCCCTGTTCATCACCATCTCCCGGAGTTCACCCAGACTCACGTCCATCAAGTCCGAGATGCCATCCTGCCGCCTCATCCTCTGTCGTCCCCTTCTCCTCCTGCCCCCAATCCCTCCCAGCATCAGAGTCTTTTCCAATGAGTCAACTCTTCTCATGAGGCCTAGAAAGTATGTTAGTGGCCAAAGCTTCAGGTATGGTTTGATCAAGGGTCCAGATGTATTTCTCTTGGAGTCTCTTATTATCATTTGCTTTTGTCTCAGGAGAAAAATGGCAGCAGAAGTTCCAGGCCTCCCAACTTACACATCATGTTGCCCAGAATAAGAAAGAACTTCTCTTACCCAATCGCTAAAAAAATCATTGGAGTCTGACTCTGACTCCAGTATTCTTGCCTGGAGAATCCCGTGGACAGAGGAGCCCGGTGGGCTACAGTCCATGGAGTCGCAAAGAGTTGGACATGACTGAGTGACTAACACACACTGGGCTGGGACTGGACTGACTTACATCATGTGCTCACTTCTGAGCCAATCATTCAGCTGGGTGAATGCTGTGCACTAATTCTAAGCCTGGGTCACACTTCTTTCTCTACACAAACCACCTGTCAACTAAAAATTAGCACCTGCCATTGAAGAAGGAATTCACAGGGCCTGGATTCCATCTTAGGCCTGTTCATGCTGATCACCTTTCCAGTGGACTCTGAGCTCTGTGTTTAGTGCCTATGAAAACAGCAACAGAAGGCTAAGGCCCCCTCCAGACAGGGGAACCTTGACGATCGTATCTGGGTTACTCATCGCCTAAGAGAAAGCGTACACTATCACCCCTTCCTCCAGACAGGCCATAATTTTTTCTGTATCTATCGGAGAGTGACCTCAGGCTTATTGATTATTGGCTAATTGTTTGAGCACATGAGCACATAGCACGTGAATGATGGGGTTACTGGGATTGTATTTTCCTTGGTTTATGTAAGTCTCAAGGAATTTGGAGTGGTGGGTTCAGACACGTGTACGTGGGGTATAAAAGATTTTCGCAAATGCTGGTCGGGGTCCTTGGCTAAGAGGAGACTCTGCCTTGGGCCCGCCAGTGTAATAAACTGCACTCCACTATCTGCATTGTCCTTCTGAGTGAGCTTCCCGGAATGTGTGGCTACAGCACCATGAGGGCTCGCCATCTTCCTCCACAGGGATTAGATCATGTGCTGGCACAGATCCCGAAGGAGTTCAGCTGGGGAGCAAAAACGAGGCACTCTCTACTCAGCCAAACATGGGCAGGAGACATCTTCAGATAGTTAGATATTCTCAGCTGCTGATTTCATGAGCCCAAATCTTATATCTCCTCATATTTAGAAAAGCACTAAAATCCTTCATGGCGACGACTGTTTCTCATGACCAGCAGAAGCTTCATGAGACTAGTAGAAACCTTTCGGGAAAATATGTGCCTGATTGAATGTATTCCCCCCTTTAACAAAATCACATTATATACTGACCTTGGCTTCTTGCCTCTTTGGAATAGCTTCTCAGAGCTCTGAGGTGCCGTCTCCTGGGCTGCAGTCCTCATATTGCCCCAAATAAAACTTAACTCTCAGCTCTCATGTGGTGCATTTTTTTAGTCGACACACCATAACAAGAGCCATGGAACTCTTGTTTGCTTGAGACTGTCTGTTTTGAGGATACCATCCCAATAGTACAACTGCTTTATGCCCCATGAAGGATTAAAGAGAGGATTAGCTAATTTCACATAGACAAGCTTTCCCAACACCACCCCTAGCGCCTCAAAGATGCTCAAACATGAGGCAAATCTGAATTTGTGGCAAAATGTCCTAAATTGGTTTTCCATCACTCTGTAACAGTTTATCACAAACTTAGAAGCTTAGAATCATGCCCATTTATTAGCTGACAGTTCTCTAGGGCAGAAGTCTGGGTTCTCTGCTCAGGGTCTCACAAGACCAAAATCAAAGCATCGGCTATGCTGCAGTCTTCTCTGGAGTTCAGAGTCCTTTTCTAAGCTCATGTGGGTTATCAACAGAATCCAATTCCTGGAGGTTGTTAGACTGAGGTTTCTTGTTGGCTGTCAGTAGGATGACACTCACCTCCCAGCAGGTGACCCCATTCAAAGCCAGCAATGGAGAAGCTCCTTTCCATGTGTCCAATCTCTCTCTGGTCTCTCAACCCAGATTTAATGAGCTCCTCTGATTACATTAGGCCCACTCAGATAATTTCCCTTCTGATGAATTCTGCTTTCACTTGTTTTCTCATCAAATGAGAAGAACAGAGAGCACACAGTAAACTTCAAAAGGCCACGTGACTAATAGACGCATGAGGCTGTGTTAGGTTCTCGGTGTTATAACGGCATGTAAATGCTTTCTGCTTTTCAACTAGGTTTTAAAAGCACCGAATGCATGTTCACTTTCTTATTTACTATACAACCTGCGATTCTTCCTACAACGCTGGTAGTTACGGGGAAGTAATGAAGAAAAGTGTGCACCTTCTGAATTTTACTTCCTGTTTGAAAGTCTATTTCCATGTCACAGAGAATGTATTATTGCAAAGCAATAGGCCATTCATGTTGAGAGTCAGAGCTGCAGGATGAGATTAGCATGATTGAGATTTAGCAGGAAATCCTGAACTGGACTGTCTGTTTTAGTTGGTTTGTGAATTTAGATAAGTTCCATTTCAATCTTAGAGACTCCGATAGGCTCTGGGGATAATTTTTAAGAAAAGAAGAAGAAGAAATGGTTCCTGTCTTTCTGGAGCTGCCAGTATGGGGGGTAGAGACAGAAATGGCAGCAGAAAAATGACATCTGTCTTGGCATGTCTTAGAAAGTGGCACAGTTCAGAGGAAGGAGCTGGTGGTGGCAGCTGATGCTCATCAGAGTGGGCGTTTGCCGGGAGGAGTACGACAAGGAGAGTCCAGCCAGTGGAAAGAGTTTTGAGCAAAAGTAGAGGAAGGGGAGGAGGGAAGGCACAGCTCCGGGTGAGGGCCCACGGCCAAAGGCTCTGCACAGACCAGGGTGTCCCTCAGGGAGCCAGGTGGAGATCCGAGCAGAGCAGCACATGATGGTAATGGAGCCACATGAGGAATGGCTCTGCCTTCTCCCATTCAGCAAAATAAGAGAAGCCTCTGGTTTGGAACACCATGGGGATCACCAGGGTAATTGCACGGGAGAGTTTTTCAATGGGTTTCCCAGGTGGCTCAGTGATAAAGAATCCATTTACAATGTAGGAGACCTGAGTTTGATCCCTGGGTCAGGAAGATCCTCTGGAGAAGGAAATGGTAACCCAGTGCAGCATTCTTGCCTGGAGGATCCCCATGGACAGAGGAGCCTGGCTGGCTACAGTCCATGAGTTGCCCGGACATGACGAAGCAAATGAGCACGCACAAACACACAGCCTTAGTTACCTCCTCATATCCCCAGCTTCCTTACCACACTCTGTCCCTCTTGGGACAACCCACCTCCACCTTGGTTCAGTAGAATGAGAGGCTATGGTCTTACAGCAGTGAGGTGTCACCAGGAACAACAGGGGCCTTGAGTGTGGCTTTAAGTCCTTAGAAAATGGCTGTCAAACCAATTGGCCCCAGCACCTCCACCCAACAGAGGAGCGAGCCAGGAGCACAAAGTCCCAGGTGGTGACAACCTGGCCTCAAGGGTTAAGGAGCTGGACCCTATGTCTTCTGGATGGAGCTGCCAGGCCCACACTGGATACAGGGATGGGCAGAGAACTGGTGTAGGTTTTGCAATCAGTACAGCACAGTCTGCCCACAAATGTTCACAGGAATAATGCTCACTCTCCTCCCAAAGACCTGCAAAAGTTGCATGTAACTATAGCATCAGATGCTATTCCAAGTCCAGGATCTTGGGACTAACAACAGATCCAAATGGGGTTCCTCTTGATCCAAAGGCTTATGAACTAAAAGTACAAGCTATCTGCCTCCCACGCACTGAATACACAGTGAAGAAACAAGTAGGATCTTGGGACTAACAACAGATCCAAATGGGGTTCCTCTTGATCCAAAGGCTTATGAACTAAAAGTACAAGCTATCTGCCTCCCACGCACTGAATACACAGTGAAGAAACAAGCACAGGATAACCACAGTGAACACGGACATCTAAAGAGGGGAAAGACTGGACAGCACAGCTCAGTTCAGTCACTCAGTCATGTCCGACTCTTTGCAACCCCATGAATCACAGCACGCCAGGCCTCCCTGTCCATCACTATCTCGCAGAGTTCACTCAAACTCACCTCCATCGAGTCGGTGATGCCATCCAGCTATCTCATCCTCTGTTGTCCCTTTGTCCTCCTGCCCCCAATCCCTCCCAGCATCAGAGTCTTTTCCAATGAGTCAGCTCTTCGCATGAGGTGGCCAAAGTACTAGAGTTTCAGCTTCAGCATCAGTCCTTCTAAAGAACATCCAGGACTGATCTCCTCTAGAATGGACTGGTTGCATCTCCTTGCAGTCCAAGGGACTCTCAAGAGTCTTCTCCAACACCACAGTTCAAAAGCATCTATTCTTTGGCACTCAGCTTTCTTCACAGTCCAACTCTCACATCCATCCATGACCACTGGAAAAACCATAGCCTTGACTAGATGGACCTTTGTTGGCAAAGTAATGTCTCTGTTTTTCAATATGCTATCTAGGTTGGTCATAACTATTCTTCCAAGGAGTAAGCGTCTTTTAATTTCATGGCTGCAGTCACCATCTGCAGGCCACTGACAGTTCAGCACTCATGCTGCCCCGTTTCCACACTCTGGGGCCAGGCAAAAGTCCTGGTCAAGGCACTGGCTCTCCCATCCACGGGGATGGGCTTTTGGTTCCTCCCTCTGGGACATCTTCCTTTCCCATCACCCTCCTTCACCACTGCTGATGAGGGCACAGGAAAATATGCAAAACCCTCAGCCTTTTGCCTGCTGTAAAGCTTTGGGGATTCAGAGGTCTTTTACAATTTTGAATAACTTTGATTTAGGACCTTTTAGTTCAGGCTGATGGCAGTTTCACCTCCCAGTTCCTTGAAAAATTTTCTTGGGGTTACTTTGGATCTGATTGAAATCCCCTCTATTTGACCAGATCTTTTTGAGACATGCCCAACTCTATAGACCTTTCCTCAGCTACATCTGGCACTCAGGCTGCTATGGGATAGCATCTTTAAAGCTCCCAGAAGCCCTTTTGTCCAGCCAAGAGAGTATTCTAGGCACTGCTTTAATTCCTTGAAGGGTCTTATAACTACAAACTTGATTTGTGTTTTATTTGTGTTTTATTCTAAGCTTCTATCTCACTGGTAGTGGCCCAAGTTTTATCCTTTACTGGTTTGATTCACTGGAGATAAAGTTTTCTTTTCCATTTTAGCCTGTTCTGTACCCTCTATGTTCCCTCTCAAATCAGCTTACAAACTAACTAGCAGTAGACATTTTCAGCTTCTGCCTGGAAATTTCATTGCTTGAATCTAAAAGTTCACAAGGTACTGTCTTCCACAGGCAATGGCTTTACTAATTGTTTTGCACTATTTAACATGGGTCATCATTTTTTGAGATTTCTATAGTTTTCCGTTTTCTGCTTATTGGCTGGTCCCTAAGTCAAAGACACATATTTTAGGATTTTGTTACTGTAGTACTTCATTTACACATACAGCTTTTTTTTCAGTTACCTATTGCTGTGTAACAAACCTTCCTAAACCGAGTTGCTTAAAATAATCATTTTTTTTAAGGACATGATTCTGTAGATCAGCACTTGTAGCTGGTCTCATCCATTCATCTCTGGTCTGTTGAGCATGAGTTAGGTGGCTCCATTTTTGGAGACTATCTGGCTGGGCAGATTGACTCTCCTTCACACATCTCACTGACTGTGTTTCTTTCATATCCTTCCAGCATGAGAACTGGGCTTCTTTTTTATGATAAGGCCAAAGTTCAGATGCAACCCAGCCCAATGGTTCAAGAGAACAAAAGGAAGTGCACAAGGCCTCTTAAGGTCTAGACTTGAAACTGGCTTTCTGCCACGTCTGCTGCATCTTTTCCGCCGGAGCAAATCACAGGCTGACCGGTTCAGAGCGAAACTCTGAGGTTAGAAAGCAAAATGTGCAGCTAGAGGGAACCATTAACCGGGGACTTCAATTGCAGTCATTCAACCCCAGAGAGACAAACAACCTATTTTACTAAAGTCACAGCACCATCATCTGTAACCTAAGAGTCCGCCTGGATGCCCAGCAGCATACCCATGTCTCGCTCCTGTTTCCAATACTAAAAGGAAGAAGCATTGTCCCCACGTAAACACACCCCCACCTCCATCCAGCCTCTCTGCTGCTTGAGCTTTTTTCCATCTTGGACCTGGCCTTTGGCGGAGAGAAGGATCCTGGCGAGCATGACGTCACTATACTGTATGTACAGGGAACGGTGTTTGGTAGTAGGGAAGTGGGGCACTTCAGACACTCCAAAATAAAAGCCATTGTACAATGTCTCTATTGATAATGCCGTTTTTTGTGGGGTTTTTTTTCGCAATGACATTTTTGAAAAAGCAATCATTTGTCTTCAGAAGACTCACAAATGGTTTTCCATTCAAAGCCAAGTGAGTGTCCTAACTAGCCTTTAATTGAGAACATTTAAAAAACTGAAGATTTTTAGAAAAATTTTATTGAGGCCCCCTGTTATGGGCTGAACGGTTCCCCCTTCCCTCCCCACAGTTTTATAGGCTAACGTCCTACCCCCAGTACCTCTGAATGTGACTTTATTTGGAGATATGGTCTTTAAAGAGATAATTATTAACAAGTTAAAGGGAAGTCATTAGGGTGGGCCCTAATCTGATCTGACCAGTGTCCTTATGGGGAGAGGAGATTAGGACACAGACATGTATGGAGGAAAGACCACGTGAAGACACGGGAAGACAGAGGCCTCTACAAGGCAAGGAGAGAAGTTTCAGGAGAAGCCAATGCTGTCACCGTCTTCATCTCGGACTTCCAACCTTCAGAACTGTCAGGACATGAACTTCTTTCATTTAAACCACCGAGGCTGTGGTTACATTACTAAAGCAGTCCTAGCAAACTCATAGACTCTCTGAGATGTTGATGGCTTTAGATTTTTTTCCAACTAAAATAGCTCACTTTTGAGAGCACACAAGACAGCAGATCTTACTAAGAATAAAATTTTATTGAGCACTTACTTTCGCTGAGGACTGTGTTTACATGTATTTTCTCATCTCATCCACAGAACACTCCAATATGGTGTGTACTACGTTACATCCGACTTTTAAGATGGGGAAACTGAGGGTTAGATGGCTAAGGGGTTAAATGACAAGGCCTGAGTCTCCCAGCTAGCAGAAAGGAATCCATTCCTTCCAGGTACAAAAATGCCTGAGCTTTGAAGTCAGATGGATTTGGAGGTCAAATTTTTGTTCTGAAAATTACTAACTGTACTACCTTGAGTGGTTTACTTAACTACTCTGAGCCTAGGTGTTCAAATTAAAAAAAAAAAAAAACGGTCCCAGTGCACAGGTTACTGTGATGGTTCAGTGATGTAGTTCATGCCTACAAAAATTTTTCAAGAAGCCTAGCACAATTCTTACAGCATGTCAAGGGTTCGATGAATGCTAGTCTTTGTGTGTTAGGACAACATCAGGTCCGGTTGCCTTACAAGCATCTCTAATCCAGTCAGTCTGTGGGTCAGGGCCAGAGGTCAAGTCTATTTCCTGCCTTACATTTTTTTCCAGTTCCTTGTCCCATCTGCTCTGTGTTTCCTCAAAGGATATGACCTTTACCCATGACCTCGGATTGTAGATGGGCAAGTCACGAAAGGTCTCACGCAGACCAAAGAAGCTTGGGATTCAACACAAACTATTGCACAAAGAAATCAAAGGCTACTATATCCTCTGAATAGATCCAGAACCCACCTACTCAATAAGAGGGCCATGATGTGAAGAACAGGGTATGTTCAAAATTGCAAACTGGAAGGTGTTTCTTTTCTCTAGGTGAGATTTTATTGATCATGAGTATGAAGATGGTATCATACTGCAAGTTGAGGGAGATAAACCCCAAAGCAGCCCAGCACCAGATCGAATGTGAGAAGTGCCTTTAAATACATTTATGTATGAGAGGGTAGGGGGTGGAGAATTCACTTTTGGGGTGGAAACATACAAAGCTTCCATAGAGAGGGTGACATTTAGGTTGAACTGGGAGGGAGGGAGGAGAGGGATGGCTTTTTACCCAGGTGCACTCCACCCTCAGCCTGGCTGTGCGTTAAAGCACGTGGTCTATATTTAATGGCATGTTTGACTGCATGTGTGCATAGTTGCTTCAGTCATGTTTGACGCTTTGCAACCCCATGGACTGTAGCCCACCAGGCTCCTCTGTCCATGGAATTTTCCCAGCAAGAATACTTGAGTGGGTTGCCATGCCCTTCTACAGGGGACTTTCCTGACCCAGGGATCAAACCCAGGTCTCCTGCATTGCACGAAGATTCTTCATTACCTGAGCCAATAGACAAGCTGAATTCTATTTGTAAGGAAGTATAGCTTGTAATTTACTACTAACTAAGGAGATCCAACCAGTCCATTCTGAAGGAGATTAGTCCTGGGATTTCTTTGGAAGGAATGATGCTAAAGCTGAAACTCCAGTACTTTGGCCACCTCATGCGAAGAGTTGACTCATTGGAAAAGACCCTGATGCTGGGAGGGAATGGGGGCAGGAGGAGAAGGGGACGACCGAGGATGAGATGGCTGGATGGCATCACGGACTCGATGGACCAGAGTCTGAGTGAACTCTAGGAGTTGGTGATGGACAGGGAGGCCTGGCATGCTGCAATTCATGGGGTCACAAAGAGTCGGACATGACTGAGCGACTGAACTGAACTGAACTGAATATACTCCAAAAACTTGGCAGCAAGAGGCTATTCCAGGGACAGCTAGTTAAAGGATAAGCAGTTCTCCAGGCTTTTTTTGGCTATTTCAAGATCTTTCCTGGGATTAAATCATGTGAACCGAGTGGGGCTCCCAGACGTCATGGCATGGAGGGTACTGTGAGGCCCCTGGCTGACCTGCTTTCACAGCAGGTGCCTAGGGGGATGGGCAGGATGTCCCATCCTGTGGATGCTTTCTAGGCTCCCCATCAGTGGAGAGTATCTGGACCTGCTTAGTTAGGGATCATTGGTCCCTCTGGTCCAATAGTTGTATTTTTCCTGAGGAATCTTTGTCCGGAGAGGCACCAGCTTTCCTTTCAGGGTTGATTCCTAGAAAGCTTAGTGTCCAACCTGCGCTCCCTTGCAACAAGCATACACATCATTATGGGATATAGTCTTTAATGTCTTGCTCTTAGCTCCATTTGAAATCTCCACCCTTGTTTTCATTCCTTCTTAAATTCCTCTATTCAATTCATGCCTTTCTCCTCTGGCTTTTACATCCTCCCTCATGAGCTACTTTTAGCCTTTTCTGGAAGGCGATGTGGTTGACTCACACTGTCTTTCCATTTCCAACAAGACTGCAGATCTTTACCCATGAGATTTCCTTTGCCTGGAAAACTCTTCCTTTCCTTTCCCTTTTTCCTCCTTTCACTTTTCCGCTCCTCCTTGACATCCTGGTAGCTTTGCCCCCTCTGAGTCTGTTTTGATATCACTTCCTTTATGGGTTAGAGGTCCCTGTGTGTGTTCCAAGGATTACAGAGAATGATTCATATAAAATTCCCAGCACAGAGCCTGCCGTATACCGAAGACGAGATGTCCTCTCACCTTCAACCCCACTTTCTGTAAGTGATTCATTTCTTAGCACATCATTCACAAGGAACTGAGTCCTTCTGGGGAGCAAGTTACGTTTGTCTCTAGGAGGAAAAGACAAGATACAGAGAAAGTGATTAGGGAGGGCTTCCTGTCAAGGTGGAGTCTTAACATTTGAAAAAGTTAAGACTCAAGTTTCCCTGGAGGCTCAGTGGATGAGAATCTGCCAGCCAATGCAGGAGACACAGGTTTGAGCCCTGATTTGGGAAGATTCTGCATGCCACGGGGCAGCTAAGCCCCCATATGCCACAACTACTAAGCCTGTGCTCCAGAGCCTGGGAGCTGCAACTCCTGAGCCCACGAGATGCAGCTGCTGAAGCCCGAGTGCCCTCGAGTCCATGCTCTGCAATAAGAGAAGCTAGAGCCGTGAAGAGAAGCCAACACATCCAGAGAGCAGCCCGTGCTCGCGGCAACTAGAGAAAAGCCCACACAGCAACGAAGACCCAGCACAGCCTAAGAAAGATATAAAAACTGTATTAAAAAAAGGAGTCAAGACTCTAGACAACAGCCAGCCTCAGAGAGGGGTGGTAGAAGCGGGGCTGTGGGGAGGGACCAATCCTGGGGCCAGTAAACAGACCCGACTCCATCTTTCTAGATCTCTACTCTGATTCTTCAGGCCTCAAAAAAATGCAAAAGACTTGAGGCCTCATGTTTAGGGACCTCAGTGAGCGTGTCCTGGGGGTGTGAGCTCCTCTGTGCATATTTTCCCTCTTTGTAGTTCCAGAATCTACAATACTTCCTGCTCCAATGCCTGGGAAACTCAGTTGTCTACGCCACTTCTCCCTGGGCCTTTCGGCCAACAACACAAGGCAGAGCGTCTGTTCTGCGCACCTCTTGCTTTGGTACTCAAAGCAACTGAGCTACCATGAGCTCAGAGATCATCTACACGTATGTCTCTGAAATCGCTCCACAGTGATGGAAGAAATGCTATCCTCACTCATGGGAGACACGATTCCTTCCACAAACAAGGACTGAGTCACTACTGAGTGCCAGGCACTGGGAATAGAGGTACCCGAGGATGAGTGGTTTAGTCGATAAAAGTCATGTCCAACTCTTTTGCGACCCTGTGGACTGTAGCCTGCAGGCTCCCAGCTTGGTCCATTTCCCCCAGCCAGCAGGAGCTATTCTAAGAGGGGTCCCCAACCTTTTTGTCACCAGGGAGCAGTTTTATGGAAGACAATTTTTCCATGGACTGGGACGGAGGGAGTGGTTTGGGGATGATTCAAATACATTTATTGTGCACTTTATTTCTATTATTACATCAGCTCCACTTCAGATCATCAGGCATTAGATCCCAAAGGCTGGAGACCCCTGTGCTAAGACGTGACTTCAGCCTCTTTGATGCCTTCATAATTTGTTCCCTCTCCCTCATCCTGACAAGTCAGCCCAAAAGTGAAAATGTTAGTCACTTAGTCGTGTCTGACTCTTTGTGACCCCATGGACTATAGCCCACCAGGCTCCTCTGTCCATGGACTTCTCCAGGCAAGAATACTGGAGTGAGTTGCCATTCCCTTCTCCAAGAGCAGCTTCTCAAATCTCATGCTTCCTAATAACCGCTGTAGAGCCCCTTCTACAGGAAAATTCTTGAACTGCAGCTTGAGGATCTAGGAAGAGACAGCGTGCAATGCCAGTCTCAGGGGAAGAGACGGGAGGTTTCCATTCCTTTCTGGTTCCCAACCCTGGCCCCCTCCATTTCAATGACTTGTTCCTACAATTTGCCAAGAGAATAAAGAATGAGGAAGGAGTGGAGGAGCCACCCCCACCTTTTCCACCATCTTTGCCTTCCTGCTTCTTTTAATAAGATGGATATCTTTATAGAATATGGCTACTTAACAATGCTATTAATAGTTCAAGTTGAAAACATGATATTTCAATATTGCCCTAGCTCAGGGCTGTGGCCATAGCAAAGCCTTCAGAATTTCACATGACTTGCTGGGTTGTAAATCCTTGATCCCTGAAAAGAACTATGAGGCGAATTTGATCCTTGAATGCTTCTTATTTGGCATAAAACTGAGAGGCTTTGAGCAGCAAATCTTAGAACAAGGAACTCTCTCTTCTATGGCCAAAGTGAACCAGAAATGAGAGTCAGGAGGCTGTCCTTATAGTCCTCATGGAGTCCGAGATCTGAGTTTTTCATCTTGAAAATGGAGAATATGCAGACATCAGAAATGAAAGCACCAATTCACTGCCCCTGATCAGCTGAACAAGTGTGATACCAGCCAGAAAACTCCATTTATTAAAACAATAGTTCCTTAGGACACTATAGAATTTCCCTAATAACGGGCTGAATATATGTTTAAGCCCAGTAATAATGGCTAGCAAACTAAGAGGTACTTAACGCTTAATTATACCTCTAGTGTGTAGGTTGGCACAGAGGGAGGCCTTAATTATCAATGTGTTATGCCCTTGCTTTACATATAACAAATGACTTTAATGTGGCTATTCATGTTATAGTTTGAACATCTCAGCAATAGGAAGTGGAAGATAGGTGTAGTGGAGGGAGTTGTCAGATTCTTGAGCTCTATCGTGACCTTTTATGCTCTGTAACCTCTAAGCTGAAATTCTCAGCCAAGGGAGGCTGGACCAGTCTTGGGTCAGAGGATGCAGAGTGCAGACATCCAGGCATAGGATGAGGCTAAGGAGAGTTACTCACAGAATTACATCCCTTATGTAACAAGTCTTTACTGAGTGCCTACTATGTGCTGAGCACTGTTCTAATCACATGAAATGTCAGGAAAGAAAATGGGACTCAGGGGCCTTCCCTGGTGGCCCAGTGGTTGAGATTCCACGCTTCCATTGCAGGAGGTATGGGTTCAGTCCCTGGTCAGGGAACTAAGATTCCACTGGCTAGGAGCTTCTTCTTTTTTTTTTTTTAATAAAATTAACATGGTCAAAAAATAAAATACAAGTTAAAAAGGAAAATGGACTCCGAAACCTGTCTTTGTGGAGCTTGTATTCAAAATTGGTTAAGTTATGGAACCCAAAGAGTTGATAACTGGCTCAGAGATGGTCACCAGCTGTGGGCTTGCCCCTGGCCCTGTCCCATCCTGTGCTTCTTTCAACAACTTGGGTGAAGACGTAAAAGGCATGTGATCGATTCTGCAGAGAGCAGTTGTGAGCATGTGCCAATGCTGAGGGTGGTCTCTGTTTGATTTCTCATCCCCTCCGTGGTCTTGCAAGGCACAAATTATCATCACTTCCATTTTAGATAACAGAATTCTGCTGGACTTACGTGGATTTCCCATTCAAGCTGGTTTCCTTCCCTCTGAAGATGCAAGGCCGAAGATGGTGAAATTAATACAGGCTGTCTGGACCAGGATTCCAAAAGTCTTTATTATCTGCATACATGAGTTCAAACTAATAGTTTGCACTGAGGGCATAATATAAAGCAGTAAGGTCTAAGACACAACATTTAGAGGCTTGAATCCTCTCAGCACTGTTTTTGATGTCTTACCTATTTCCGTGATTATTTCCTGCAGTTTATGAGATTTCTATTTTCCCTGGTACTCTGGAGGAAGTTGATGTTTAAAATGCAAGATTAATATATTTAATAGCCAAGTTTAAGGAGTGAGAGAATTTAGTGTTAGCATTACTCCAGGGCACAAGCATCCTTGGCCAAAGTGATTTAGGGACTAATCTCTGTTCCAGCAATCTCTGTAGCAAACCAAGCCCAACCCAATGATGTAAAATAGCAATCATTTTATTATACTCACTGATTCTGAGTCAGGAATTTGGACAAGGCATGTCAGGATCAATTTGTCTCTACTTCCAGAGTATTTGGGGCCTCATCTGTAGAACTGCTATGGCTGGGGGTGACTCAGATGTCTGGGGGCTGGCATTGTCTAGAAGCTTCTTCACTCACTTGTCGAGGGTCTGGGCTGGGATGACCTGAAGGCTGGGTTCAGCTGGCACTGTTTGCTGGAGCTTTTCCATATGGCTTGGGCGTCCTCACAGAATGCAGCTCAGGGTAGCTAGATGTCTTAAATGGGAGCCTGAAGCTCCAACAGCAAGCATTCTAGCAAGCAAAGTGAAAGGTACATGGCATCATTTCACTAGAATCTATCAGTCAGAACAGTCATAAGCCTGTCCAGACTCAAGGGCAGGAAACACAGACCCTATCTTTTAATAAGAGATATGTATACACCTTTATAGATAATCAACAAGGACCTACTGTATAGCACAGGGAACTCTGCTCATTGTTATGTGGCAGCCTGGATGGGAGGGGAGTTTGGGGAGAATGGATACATGGATATATATGGCTGAGTCCCTTTGCTGTCCACCCAAAAGTGTCACTGCATTGTTAACTGGCTATACCCCAATACAAAATAAAAAGTTAACAAAAACTCTTCTGTGGTATCCTTATTTCTGCCCAAATAAGCTTAATAATAATAAAAGAGATATGTTAGTTAACTTGTTCAAAACCATTGCATTCCTAAGAAGCATATCTTCCCTGTGGATCTTTTAACTCAACTTCCTTGCCCAGAGTAAGTCCCAGTTTGTAGAAGAAAAAACTGGGAAGGAGGATGTAACTGTGGTCTTCAAGTCTTTGAAAGCATGTCACATGTAAGAGAGAACAGATTTAACCCACAAAGCTTCAAGCACAGAACTGAGAAGCAGTGAGTAAATGTTGGAGAACTTCCTGATATTAGGGATGTCTGTCAGTGGTCGGCCCAGCTAGGAAGACGGTGAATTCTCTGATTTTTGAATTTCAATTAAGCACAAATCAAGAACGCTCTAGAAGAGTTTCAGGCTTTGTCTGGGATGTTGGATTAGATGATTTTCTTAGGAAAGCAAGGGCTATAAGTGACTGCCCATCAGACACATGGGCACAGACATAGGGAATGATGTATAATACTGCCACGCTTCCCTGTCTTTTTCCAAGTCACCTCCTGAGGCCATGAATTCAGGGACACTCCTCTCCTTATGTCGGTGGCTGAAAATCCTCCTAGGAGAGATGATTTTTTTTAAGATATTGATCCTTGTCCAAATGTAATAAAACACCCTGAGAGAGGTGAGAGCTGATGCTCTTTTGGGTAATTTGTCATTTAACTTGAACATGTTTCAAGCCCTATTCTGTGAACATCATTTGCCAAGAAAAGACACGGCCTTGAGTGTCTGAGAAGGATGAAGGGAAGCCGCAGCACAAGGAGAGAAGGAGAGATGGAGAAGGGGAGAGGGGGAGGTGCGCTAACATCTGGGATGGCTGAGACTTGACCGGGCCGGGCCTGGTGATGCTCAGACTTCTTCGGCTTAATATGGACAGATACGAAACCACAGTTTTCTGAGCAAACCAGTAGAAAGCGGGTGCCCTGTGTGCTACGCTTCCTGAACTTGAGAAATGCAACGATGACCACAGACTCTTCTTTTCTGGGGAGCAGTGGAAAGAGGCTCACCCCCACTTGCATCACAGATGCCTGTCCCCACACTCTGCTAGAACAGCGAGGCTCTGAGGCTGAACCCACTTCCTGAGAAGTCAGCCTCTGTCTAAACGAAGTAAAAACTGGAGCCACAAATCTCTGAAGCAAGAGAAATCCCAGAGAAGACAGAGGCGGTGTGGAAGGCAGGTGCAATCCAAAGGGTACACTCTTCAGGTTGTGTGCATTGGATCTAGTTATTTTAAAAGGACCTCTTTAGAAGAGCAAGGGATTGAAGAGTTTCAGAGGCTACAAAATGTAGAGCCTAAACAGAGCATTCCATAGAGTTCCACACAGGGAAGCATAAGTACCCGACAGACTCCTGCCTCCTCACCCGCACTACCCACACACCCTAAAGAATTTCTGCTTCAACCTCAGCTGAAGATCATTCCCCCCATTTCCATTTCTGCACTTCCTTCACCTTACATGGCCCGAGCCCGCCCTTGCAAAACCAGCTGTCAGGAAAACCTTTTAAGTCAGCTGTTTGCATCTTAATATGATGTAAAGACAATGGGCTGCCTCCCTCCAGTATTTCAATGTGAAGGCTGATTTTGGGGGCAGAGAGAGAGTGTACTCCGAGGGAATTCAAGCTGGGGAAGAGCGACACCGCAGCAGAGGCTGAGGAAGGTGAGGTGGCCAAGGAGTAACCCAGGGGCCAGCACCTCCATTTCCGGGTATTTGGGGGTTGGTGGTGGTTGAGGGGGTGGTGTTTCAGTTGCTGGTTCACTCAGAGGGTGTGGGCTTTGGATTGGATGCTGCCCCTGGAGAACTGGGGGTGAGTGGGCTCAGGCTGAGTGGATACGCCTTCAGTCTCAAGCTTTCTTCCGTGGTCCAGAGAGGAGCCAGCCCACCAGGGTCCCGCCTCACAGAAGCAATGGCCGCAGGATCCTGAGCCTGTGAGATTTCAGGGCTTCCTCCCAGCTACAGGAATTTTAATTGGATTGCAAATAGACTACCTTGAGACAAAAGGAGAAATCTTCTGATGGAAACTTTGCGGGTCCTAAGACTCCAGACCCACAGAGATCTTAGGACAAACAAGGCCCGAGTAACACCAAGTGCTATTTATTTTCCCCAATATATATAAAACGAACCGCGAGCCTGTCACACACTGCTAATAAGCATTGTACAGGATCACAGACACGTCAGGGTCCCCAAGGCCCTGTAAGGCTCTTTTCCTAGCGTTACACATCCTTCAAGTCATGGATGTCACAACATTGTTCCAGCAGACATTGAATGCCATCCCATTATTAGAGGATGGAAAGTTAATTCAGTATACAAGATCAAATGGAGACATTTCTTTCTTTTCTTTTCTTTTTTTTTTTTTACTTCCTAAACCATTAGATCTTGGTTATGAGGAGCTTTTAAACTTTCACACGGTTACAATGTGATGCTCAAAAGCTCCACTTTAAAGGGGCCATTTGATTGGACTGGGGGAAAAGAATCCGTAGCTGAACAGATTCATTTAGCATAGATCTTGTCCAAAGAAGGGAAAAATCTTGGAACTCAGTATGAATAAATTTAAATGTGACTCAGGAGAGAGTGCATTTTTTATACACGAATTTGAGCGATGTGAAATCAGCAATAATAAACAAGACTTATAATACTATCCATGGCCAATAAACAAGAATGAAGGTCTGAAATAATATCACACACTAGGAACCAACTCAGACAGCCAATTCCCCCCTCAGTCAGATAATAACTCTTTATGGGTCTACACACCTAGGAGTTCAAACTGGCTATGTAGGGTGCAATCGTGAGATTCCGCAGGGGTATATTCATGCACCTTCTGCTGCCCTGACATTGAGAAAAATAAAATGACTTACTCATTACTGGAGAAAACACTCAGAATCTTTCAACATTTGCGTCAGTTAACCATAAAGCATTTTAGTTAGCTAGGCAATTTTCCTTGAAGATTTGTCATGCTTTGCATAAAAACTGGGACCACAACTCTTTGCCTGAGTTCTTAAAGAAATCTTTAGTGGATCTGTAATCTTGATATTTCTGCTGTGGACTCAGGATATG
Source organism: Madoqua kirkii (assembly GCA_006408675.1). Taxonomy (NCBI): domain Eukaryota; kingdom Metazoa; phylum Chordata; class Mammalia; order Artiodactyla; family Bovidae; genus Madoqua; species Madoqua kirkii. The sequence goes on along the minus strand of SJYC01122467.1, from coordinate 13,568 downwards.
AAAGTCTCTATTTTCTCTTTTCTCACAATAATTGAAGAAAAGAATGGTCAGTCAGACAGGGAGGAGCTGTGCTTGGCTTCCTAAGGAAGGAAGCTCCAGTGATGTTTACAGGACACGTGCTTGTCACTGGGAAATTTACTTGATGCATGGTAGCTTACAATTAGACTACCAGGCAAGATAACTCTGAGATCGTGGAATACAAAGGCTCACGCCAAACCAATATGCTTGAAACTTATAGTTTATTGAAACCTTTCCAAAACACTGTGAGAAGCAAGAGGGAACAGACGAGAGAGGGAAACACACTTAAGATGGGGTGCAGGTAAGGGGCAGGTCCACACTGCCCGATCCAGTTACCCACTATTCATGCATCCTGTCTCTCTCTCTCTAACAGGATGAGAGAGACATCTATCTCATCAGCCTCCCTCACTGATGGAAACCTTTGCAGATAAGAGATGAGGTTTAAGCAAGAGAGTGCAGCCCGAAGCTGCCTGAAACCAACACAAGTGTGCTGTTTCAGAGACACATCGGGCAAGTCCCCTGACCAATAACTATGCCAATTAGCTTGATATGCAGCTTTGGATTTTATCCACATTCCTTAGGCAAATGGTGTGTGTCAAGTTGCTTTAATCATGTCCGATTCTTTGTGACCCCATGGACTATCGCCCATGAAGCGTCTCTGTCCATGGGATCCTCCAGGCAAGAATACTGGAGTGGGTTGCCATTTCCTTCTCCAGGGGATCTTCCTGACCTAGGGATTGAACCTGTGCCTCTTGTATCTCCTGCATTGTCAGGTGGGTTCTTTATCACTAGCGTCACTGGGGAAGCCCCTAGGTGAAAGGTACATGATGCCAGCATGGATATCACTTAGGCCTGGTCAATGTAAGACCACATGAGTACTGAGTGTCTCATATTACTCTTGTATATTTACAGGTTCATGAATATTTGTTGCCTCTTGGTCCTTGGTCTACGTTCAGCAATACATAACTTTGTTTACTGTTGCTGTTTTGTCACTAAGTTGCATCCTACTGTTTGCAAACCCATGGACTGTAGCCCACCAGGCTCCTCTGTCCATGGGATTTCCCAGGCAAGAGTACTGGGATGGGTTGCCATTGCCTTCTCCAGGTTCTCTTCCCAATCCAGGGATCAAGCCCAGGTATCTTGCATTGGCAGATGCTAACCTGTCTCCAGGGTTACTAATTTACTTATCTAACCCTAACACGCTAGTAAAGTAATGCTCAAAATTCTCCAAGCCAGGCCTCAGCAATACGTGAACCGTGAACTTCCTGATGTTCAAGCTGGTTCTAGAAAAGGCAGAGGAACCAGAGATCAAATTGCCAATATCTGCTGGATCGTGGAAAAAGCAAGAGAGTTCCAGAGAAACATCTATTTCTGCTTTATTGATTATGCCAAAGCCTTTGACTGTGTGGATCACAATAAACTGGAAAATTCTGAAAGAGATGGGAATACCAGACCACCTGACCTGCCTCTTGAGAAATCTGTATGCAGGTCAGGAAACAACAGTTGGAACTGGACATGGAACAACAGACTGGTTCCAAATAGGAAAAGGAGTACGTCAAGGCTGCTTATTTAACTTATTTAACTTATATGCAGAGTACATCATGAGAAATGCTGGACTGGAAGAAGCACAAGCTGGAACCAAGATTTCCGGGAGAAATATCAGTCACCTCAGATATGCAGATGACACCACCGTTATGGCAGAAAGTGAAGAGGAACTAAACGGCCTCGTGATGAAAGTGAAAGAGGAGACTGAAAAGTTGGCTTAAAGCTCAACATTCAGAAAACGAAGATCATGGCATCCGGTCCCATCACTTCATGGGAAATAGATGGGGAAACAGTGGAAACAGTGTCAGACTTTATTTTGGGGGGCTCCAAAATCACTGCAGATGGTGACTGCAGCCATGAAATTAAAAGAGGCTTACTCCTTGGAGGAAAAGTTATGACCAACCTAGATAGCATATTCAAAAGCAGAGACATTACTTTGCCGTCGAAGGTCCATCTAGTCAAGGCTATGATTTTTCCTGTGGTCATGTATGGATGTGAGAGTTGGACTGTGAAGAAAGCTGAGCGCCAAAGAATGGATGCTTTTGAACTGTGGTGTTCGAAAAGACTCTTGAGAGTCCCTTGGACTACAAGGAGATCCAACCAATCCATTCTAAAGGAGATCAGTCCTGGGATTTCCTTGGAAGGAATGACGCTTAAGCTGAAACTCCAGTACTTTGGCCACCTCATGCGAAGGGTTGACTCACTGGAAAAGACTCTGATGCTGGGAGGGATTGGGGGCAGGAGGACAAAGGGACAACAGAGGATGAGATGGCTGGATGGCATCACTGACTCGATGGACATGAGTCTGAGTGAATTCCGGGAGTTGGTGATGGACAGGGAGGCCTGGCATGCTATGATTCATGGGGTCACAAAGAGTCGGACGAGACTGAGCAACTGAACTGAACTGAACCCTAACACATTTAATCAATTTTTTCAGATGGTGGCATTTGTTCATCCTTAGAGCAAAACAAATTTACAGTCATAACCTGAACAGATAACCCTGTCCCTCAGCCCTACCATGAAGTTCCTTGGAAATAATAAGGGTGGTACTGTCCTGTGATTTCATTCATCAGCCAAAATGTAGAAAGATACACAGCAGGGAAATTGACATCTACATATTTCTAAGTTAACACCATGTAATATTGGAAATGCTTATCTCAAAAAGATTGCCTAGCTGAGGCATTGTGGAACAATGGCATGAGGTCTTAGCTGCCTGGCTGGGTCAAGGCTGGGCTGACGCTGACTTGCCTTTGTTTGGGTTGACACAGGGACAAAGGGAAGTGTCCAAGATGATTTCTGCTGAGAGCATCTTTAAAAATGAGGGACAACAGAGGGAGAAACATTACCTTGGGCAGGGCTGGTGGTGCGAGGAAATGATGATTCAGTTCATCGCTCTGACCCACGAAATGCTTTGTTTAAAATTGCACTGGGCAATTCCTTCAGCCTCAGGAAGAGAAACAAGTCTTGTCGATAAATTATAGCGGATGTGGGGAAATCACTCCCAGGGTGAAGTCTGGGACTGAATGAGTCCCATGAGGTCGGTGCCCACAAAAGCAGCTGCCAAAATTCACATTTTTCTGTTTGTCCGCTGGTTCGGAGTAGTTATAAATCCACATAAAGTAGCCTGAGAGTCCCCCGTCTGCTGGCCATGCAGTGAAATAAAGGTGGGGGGAGGGCACACGGCCCTGAGCGGCCAGACTTGTTGAGAGACACAGACTGCTTCAGAAGAACCCTGCGGGGCTTTGGGTATGCTTTCTAGATGTCTGGAATCTTCTAGAAAATGTTAGTCCCTCATTAGAAATAATTAATCTGTACTTGGCTTCCCTGGTGGCTCAGGCGGTAAAGAATCCATTTGTAACGGAGGGGACTGCCTGTGATGCTGGGGACGCCGGTTCCATTCCTGGGGAGCGAAAATCCCCTGGAAGAGGAATGGCAAATCTGTCCTCAATGCCCAAACTAAACTGAGGGCAAAACTATTTAAATCTATAAAGCTGTATTTTTCATTATAAAAATGATACATAGGTAGTAGGTATGTTGCGAAATCGTCAAGAGTACTGAAGTCCAGACAAAGTGAAAGCCCTTCTCTCTCTTGACACCCATCTCCAAGAAGAGGAGAGAGACTGACCTTAGTCATGCTAGGGTGGCGGCTGAGTCACACGCCAATTTTTGTCTATGACGTCTGCCAATCCATCTTTCTTGTGCTGGAATAGCATTTTCCATTTGACAAGGCACTTTCTAACACATTCGACTTGACCAATACCATATAGACTAGGAGGATGGGAAAGTGTCATTAGTGTTGGATTAGTGTTAGTGTTAGTGTTAGTGACTTCCACGTAACAAAACTGAGGCTCAGAGACTGTTCAGCCTTGGGTCAAGGTCATGGGCACTAAGCAGAACCAGGACTGGCATCCTGTGCTGTGTCGGGCCTACCGCTCCAGCGCCCTTAGAAGGCCGGTTAGAGACCAGCCATGGTATACGGAGTGACTGGGCCGCCCAGATCAGGGCTGGGGCCCGCGTCTGGCTCAGAGAAATCCCTCAATAAACAGGTCGCCATTAGTTCTAGAGAATCTTTAAAAAAAAAAGGTGTATGTTAATTAACTTTAATAATTTAATAACTACATTAATAATTAACTAATGGGGGGGCTTGTGCTGGGGCTTCCTTGCTGCCTGCAGGCCTTCCCTAGTTGTGGCGAGTGGAGGCTGCTCTTCGGTGCTGTGCTCTGGCTTCTCATTGCAGTGGCTTCTCTTGATGCAAGGTTCTCTCTCGAGTTGTGGCACACATGTGAGAGCTTCCCCGACGAGGGATCGAACCTGCATCAGCAAGCGGACTCTTAACCACTGTACCGCCAGGGGAGTCCACCGAGCATCTTTGGTTATCATCCCTTCTACCTTTACCACCATGACTGTATCTCAATCCAGATTTGTTTTTCTAGACCTGGCATGGCTGATGGAGCTAATGACACTATTTTTTTTTCCTCCCTTTATCAAAATGATCTATATTTGGGGGAAGTGTGGCTCTTCTCTTCTATCTCTTTTTATATATTTTGAGTCAAGAGTGATTTTGCTTCAGAAACATGGTCAGGCCAATTTCATCTGTAACTGCATTGGAAGAAAGAGGATAATGGAAATTTTAATGAAAACACCGACGCAGTGAGAATAGGAATCAGTTCTTTTGCAATAGGAAGCAGCGACTTTGCTCAACAGGCAACAAAACCTTTAGTTTGTGTTTCTGAAAATTATGATCAGCTCCACAGAGATTTAAACCAAAGAAAAAAAAAAAAAAAAAAAAACCAGAAAAAAAAAAAAGAATTTTAAAAGTTCAGATGCAGTTCACTCGGAAGTCTGTCTCCAGTCTTGGAGAACATTTGAATTTCTCACAAGGGCACACAAAGAAAGAGGCTGGCATCTTGTACGAAAGAACACAGATTCTCTAGATCACAAGGAAGCTAGTTGTCTGTGCTCTGCAGCTCGTGACTATGAAGTAGCAGGATTACAAATGACATGCGGGACTCACCACAGTCAGCCTCGGGGCTGTGCCATGAGCCCGCAGCACTGCAATGGCGGCAATGCTTTTCCGCCCAAGTGGAATTCACGTGCTCGCTGGTCCCAGCTGAGGGAGGGGGTGGTAGACGTGAGGTATGTGTTGTGTGTGTCTGAGGGACAGAAAGACCATGCTCAATCATCTGTGATGCCCGAGCCAATCCAGTGACCCAATTACTAAAGACTCCAAGGAGTTACAAAGCTGTTGCCATGCCATGGTAGGAGGAGACCATGGTGTCTGTCCACCACCCAGTCTTCCGTGGGAAAGAGAATGAAAATGCAGTTTCCCAGAAGTGTCTCCATTACAGCCCCTCATATTATGTATGGCAGACAATGCTAATATTCAGATTTCTGGAAGAAATACCCTGTGTTCCTTTACTTAAACAGAAAAATACCCTGTGACCAGAGATTCAGGTTTTCTACACCAAACAATTCTGACAATAACTACCTGGAGTCAGTACCGATTCCACAAGTGAAAGTCCCCTAAGACTGGCCCCTCCCTTCAGATATCAATAGCAAGTAGGTTACTCACAACTTCGGCCCAAGTTGGCTATACGAAGTTCTCATGACTCCCTCTAGATTTCTAGAACAACTCACAGAGCTCAGGGAAGCCCCTCCTGATGTTCATTGGCTTCTCAGTAATAAGCGAGATGATAACAGATACAGATGAACAGTTAGATGAAGACAAACACAGGGCGAGGTTTGGAAGGATCCTGAGTGCGGGAGCCTCTGTTCTCATGAAGTTGGGGTGCACCACCCTCCCAAAACATAGACCTGTTCCCTGCTCAGACACTCTCCAAATCCCATACTTTGAGGTTTTTCTGGAGGCGTCATCATGTAAGTATGATAGATTATTAACGTATTTTCTAGCCTCTCTCCCATCTCTGGAGGATGGGGATGGGGGCGGGGGGAAGGAGGCTGAGCATTCCAAGCTTCTTCTAATTATGGTTTGGTCTTTCTAGTGACCAGTCCTGTTCTAGGAGCCCCACAAGATTTGCCTCATTAGAACAAAAGACACTGCATCTTCCAGTCTCACTGGACAGCGCCTCCACCTTTGCATGATATTCATTCCCTCTGTAACGTAGACACAATCCAATCTAGACATCCAGTAGCCTGGGGAATAAATAAATAGGGGGAAATTGTAAGTACAGATTCACACACTCTCACTCACTCACACATACATCAGAGAAAGAGAGAAAATACAGGGAGCTATTATAGAATCTTCTGCAGCTAGCAGCAGTGAGAAGAGGGTAGAGCTGTGTCCAGTAGCACTGCCAGTGGTGCCAGGTGGACACTGTGCCAGGCAGAGAGGCCTGGAGCAGAAAAGGGAGGAAAGGGGAGCTGAACAGACTGTACAGAACACATGGGGCCAGCCAGGGCTTCTGGAAATGCCAGAGAATTTTTGCTGGCGTCTGGGTCCCTGCATTATGAGACAAAACTTACAGAGGAAGAAATGCAAAACACATGTAAAAGAATTAAAGACATGATTGTGCCCCAAGAAATTAATGTCCAGTGGGAAGACAATTATTCAATGCTCAAAATACCTACAGAGGAAATACACATAATGTAAGATTAAGGATGTCCTAGTTTTATATGTGGAAAAGGCGATGGCACCCCACTCCAGTACTCTTGCCTGGAAAATCCCACGGATGGAGGAGCCTGGTGGGCTACAGTCCATGGTGTCGCTAAGAGTCAGACACGACTGAGTGACTTCACTTTCACTTTTCACTTTCCTGCATTGGAGAAGGAAATGGCAACCCACTCCAGTGTTCTTGCCTGGAGGATCCCAGGGACAGGGGAGCCTGGTGGGCTGCCGTCTATGGGGTCGCACAGAGTCAGACATGACTGAAGCGACTTAGCAGCAGCAGTTTTATATGAAATGCTGAGACAAAGAAGGAAGGTAGGACGGGGCTGATCTGGGAAAGACAACAGATCACCATGTGTCCAAAGGCCTGCAGAGCACCACTGCTGTGTCCTTGGAAGAGACAAGAGCTACCAAGGCCCAGAGAAGTTAAGTGACTTGCTCTAGGTCACACAGGGCAAGAGTTCAGCTGAGCAAGAATCCTTCAGTAAAGCATGCCACTGCAGACCATAGAGGAAATAAGTCTAGCTTCCCCTTGCACTTTTCACTCTCCTCTCAAAAAAAAAAAAAAAGAGCTACTATGTATTTTCGATTAAGTCATTGGATCTCCTCGTGCCTCCAGTAGGCAAACTTCCCCAGCTAGTCATCTGTTTCTCAGCTGAACTTTTCTGGCTAATACTAAGGAAAAAAGTAATTTCTGTTATAACAGTATCTTCTGTGCTGGGTGATGGGAAGATGCATAACCGGAAGTCAGGAGCCCTGGATTCCTCTCCTGGCTTCATCAGCACCTGGCAGGGGAGGGGCGGTGGTTTCCAAGTAAGTCGCTTCACCCCTGTGGCTTCTGCTGCTTCATCTGCAAAATGATGGCTTTGCCTTAGCTCAGTGGTTTTCCAGCAGTTCTTGAGCCCTGATATTACATGGTCGCCCCCAAGAAGCAGGTAGAGGGGGAGCCCAAATAAACAAGACTTCAAGTTCCCCACTCCACTTCAATTTTACATAGTGAGGTTCCTAGGCTAAAAAAAAATCGTCTCGAGAACTGCCCAGGCACTAATAATCTGTGATTCCAAGGCATTTTGATGGTTCTAAAGATAGATCCATGTTCACACGCCTCAAGTGAGTAAAATTTTGGGTGGACTAAAAATAACGAAGGCTGGTTCGACTTTCGGATTTTTTTTCAGAATGGCACAGAGAGAGTGGACTGAGAAACATGCTTTGTGAGTGGGGAATTATTTTGCTTTCCTGCCAATTTCTATTATATAAGCACATTTTTCCCTTAGCAGCTCCAGCCCCTGTGTGAACACTACTTCACTGTAGGCACATAAACTGGAAGATTAGTATAAGCTGGGACCACACAGCATCCAGTGTGCAAATTAATCCTTAGAATTTTCAAAAAAAAATAAATAAATAAAAGTTGGTGGGAAAGATGAGTTTCTTGTTTCCTCCCCTAGAATCTTAGCCATATTAGGAATTTATTTATTTAGTTATATTATAAATACCCTGTTACTATGACAATGAAGACAATTACACTACAGATAACATTTAAAGAGAATTTCTAGGTGAGTGAATATATACTTTAGTCCGAACAGTTGTTCAATGGTCTGTTAATAGAAGAGCTGTAAGAAAATAGAGATTCTCAGACCACATTGATTGATACTAAAGAAAAACTGCTCCAGATGCTCAGACTTTTAGCTAATGAATAAAAACAGGGATACATGGAACAGAAAGTAACATTTAGGAAATACCGGAGTCAAGATAATTGGAATTTTTGTTTGTTATTTCGTTTACAGATGAAAGTGTCATTAGGATTGTCTTTACGTAAATGAAGATGCTTTGTGAATTAAATCCTTCCTGGCCATTTCCCATATTCTTTTAGGAAGAAATGGACTTATATTTAAAGGAAAAGGTCTTGATCTGTTGACAGAAGTGAATTGAATTTTTTTGGTAATAAAATACCAGGATGGTCAAAATAAGGTCACCCTCAGCTCTCTTGCCATCTGGCCATCTGGAGTTCTGCCATTTAAAGGCAAATGGTTGGAGGAGAGAATTACGATTTTGATAACTGTATATGGAGCACGTCTAGAAAGTGAGCTGGCACAAATACAGCAGTATATGTGTGTTGTGTGCCAAGTTGCTTCAGTCCTGCTCGACTCTTTGTGACCCCATGGACTGTAGCCCTCCAGACTCCTCTGTCCATGGGATTCTCCAGGCAAAAGTACTGGAGTGGGTTGCCATGCCCTCCTCCAGAGGATCTTCCCAAGCCAGGAACTGAACTCACGTGTCTTACATCTCCCGCATTGACGGGTGTGTTCTTTATCACTAGTGCCACCATCACACCTGTAAAACATTTATGCTTTTAAATATCCTTTTCCTAAGAAAGTGTTAGTTGCTCAGCTGTGTCCGACTCTTTGCAACCCCCCTGGACGGCAGCCCACCAGGCTTTCCTGTCCATGGAATTCTCCAGGCAAGAATACTGCAGTGGGTTGCCAGGCCCTTCTCCAGGGGATCTTCCCGACCCAGGCATCAAACTCGGGTCTCCTGCACTGTAGGCAGATGCTTTACAGTCTGAGCTACCTGCTGTCATCTGGGCTATGGGAGGGTTCAGAGGTAGCATTCCCTGGTGCGGAGGAACGAAGAGAAACAGGCCCATAAGAGGCCAAGAGTCTTACAGCCACACGAAAGTGAGAGACAAAGTCAGGACTAGCCCCGTTTCCTGCACCATCTGCATGGCCCCAGGCATCAACTCAAGAGAGGGACCAGCCAACAGCAGCGGCTTTGAGGAGAATGTTGGACTTGGAGAAGTACTGGGAGAGGCAGAGGAAGAGCATCATCTGATGAAGAAAGCCTGGACACCAAGACGTGTCCAAGATGGGGATTACCACCTGAGAGAATTCACGGACTTTGGGACCCGCCTTCACCAATGAGCTTCACAGACTCTGGAAGGCACCCCCTCAATAACTCACAACTCCTGCATGGACAGAAAAAGTACACCAGCAATTTATTTATGACCAGAGTAATTATATTCCCCAGGGAGTGGAGGGCTTCTGTGCACACAGGGCCGATGACTGTATGTGAGAGGGTAGAAGCTGAGAACAAATGAGTGGTTTGTTCTAGGTACCTAGAGTGAGTAGGGCTTCCCCGGTGGCTCTGACAGTAAAGTGTCTGCCTGCAGTGCGGGAGACCCGGGTTCGATTCCTGAGTTGGGAAGATCCCCTGGAGAAGGAAATGACAATCCACTCCAGCACTCTTGCCTGGAAAATCTCATGGACGGAGGAGCCTGGAAGGCTGCAATCCATGGGGTCGCTGAGGGTCAGACAGGACTGAGCGACTTCACTTCACTTCACTTAGAGTGGTACCCTATCCCTTCTCCAGTGGATCTTCCCAACCCAGGAGTCGAACCAGGTACTACATTGCAGGTGGATTCTTTACCAGCTGAGCCACCAGGGAAGCCCAGTGTATTAATACATGCTCATATTCTATTCCTAGAATCAAGGTGTCTGGAAACTGGAGTATTTATATGAAGGTAATTTGGGGACCATAGAATCAGATTGAACTTGGAGAACTAGATCACAGAAAATCCTATAAAATATATCTACACTCCAGTCCTCTATCTCTGGTGAGTACCTCTACTAGCATCCCCCAGATGCCATATCCCTCTCTCCTGATAGGGCTGAAGGTACCGGACAATTCTGCCCTTCGGACTGTATATTGTAATGTATATTGTAATGTTTCCCTATTCAATGGCCCATTCATTCTTTAAGCACGTTCACATTGTTCTGATTCCTCTTCAGTCCAGGATATTTAATGATCTTCTTGGTGCCACTCGGTCTTAAAAGGATCGCAAGGGACAGCCATATGTCTGAGGGCTGGGGGTCCCAAGTACAGGAGAAGAGGCCCCAGTTGACCAGATCAAGTCCTGGAGATGAACAACAGCAATAAATGACTCAGTATACCTCAACATGTGATCTTCTTGATCGATTCATTTTCCTTTGCACAAAGCAATGAGTCACGTTGCCAGGGAGCTGCTCTTCCACCCCATCTCCCATCTTCCTTACTGCCAGCAAATTTCTAGCCACAGTTTAGGGGCCCACAAGGGCTGTAACTGTAGGACACAGATATGTTTTCTCTTCTTTCCTTTCTCACTCATGGCTCACTTGGTCTGATCTTGCTTTGACCTTGAGATGACTCCATTGAGCCTCACCGTCCCATCTGCAGAAGGAGCCCTAAGACACGACCATCTCTAGATTCTCAGAAGTATTCCCGTGGAAAAAGAATCCAAACTTAAGTAAGTTGGCATTGACATTGGTTTCTGCTCTTTCTCTTTATTCTGTAGCTGCCAAGTCATTTTCTAGGTATTCGAAATTGAATGAAAAGATATCCTTCTGGGTTTAATTTCAGTTGCTCTGTGTGTATTCTTTTATTATTATTACGCACTTACCCAGGGATCAGTCTCTAGAACAGTCCCTCAGGCACGAGTGTCCTTTCAATTCTTAGAGGCTTGGCAACCCATGTAAAGTACTCCAAAGTACTTTAAAAGCACATTAAAAATGTGCATTTTGAAAACAGTTTGAAGTCATTCCCTCTTATGGAGGAAGAAAATATCTCTGTTAAATTCTCCACGGACATGAAAATGAATCTCATTGTTAGAAAGAGACTTTCTACTCTTCTAGTCCTGACTCCGGACTTCAGAACCCACCTCAGGCATTGGAATCTCTGAGTATTAGCCTCATGGGCCCCAAGTATGAGCTTTATCTATCATCAGTTGGATACTTCACATGGGGACTCAGATCCATTTGCATGTCCTGGAGACCTTAGTAGGTGTCTGGCCCAATTCACTGAGGGCCCAAAGGGAAGGGTTTGGGGCTTAAGCTCTGGGTGAGTCAGAAGTGGTTGGGTCCAGGTTCTAGACTGTATGACCTCCTTGAACTTTGGTGCCTTCATCTACAAAACAGATGGCACCTGCCAGGTGGGCTTTGTGTGAGAAGTCCAGGTGGTAACACAGGCCAAGCACCAGCACAAGGTCTGGCCCCTAGGGAGTCCTTACATTGGTGGTGGACACTGTGGGGGTCACAGGAGGGAAAATGACAGATTCTTTATTCAACGGAAGTTAACCAAGAGTCTGATTTTCTGGGCTCTGCACTAGGACCCAGGCCAACTTTCTGTGTTGCCTGGCAACAATCTTTTCAGTTCCATCTCAGTCCTTATTTACTTCATCCTGGGCTTCCTTGACCTTCTGAGTAGTATGGCCAACTCCTTCCTGTGGGATCCTCTATACCTTGCCCACAGCAGATTGCAGATTTTTGTAAGGGCAGCGCTATGTCTTATTCAAACTTGTACCACCAGCACTTAATCTGATGGCCATAAGAAGGAAGGAAATGTAAGAGGGAAGGAAGAGAAAAAGAGGAGGAGAAAGGAAAGAAGAAGGAAAGGAGAGAAGGAAGGAAGGAAGGAGGGAAGGAGGAAGACAGCATCGGTTAATAGCCAATGATAATATGAAAGCACCTTTCCTCACGGCTGGTCACTGTGGCCCTTCTCACTGCCCCTACCTGGTAGAAACTGGAGCTGTGGGAGGGGCGGATGCCTGACCAAAAATGATTATCATGGCTTGACAATGAACCATTTTCCAGGAGTTAGAAGATAGATGGGCTTCCCTGGTGGCTCAGACGTTAAAGAGTCCGCCTACAATGCAGGAGACCGGGGTTGGATCCCTGGGTCAGGAACATCCCCTGGAGAAGAGACAGGCTACGCACTCCAATATTCCTGCCTGGAGAATTCCATGGACAGAGGAGCCTGGAGGGCTACAGTTCATGAGGCCACAGAGTCAAGCACAACTGAGTGACTAACACGTTCACTTTTTCACTTTCAGAAGATAGATGTTCCCTTCTAACATGAGAATTTAACCTCTCTTTTTCTCTCTTGAAAAACAAACAAGACAGAGTATTCTCAGAGTCGGAGCCTCTTGCTGAGCAGAGAGAGCAGGACCAGGTGCCTGTTTCGCTAACCTGGGGTACCCAGCTCCTCTTCTGTTGAAAAGAGCCAGTGGGAGCACTGGGAGGAAGGGAGGGCAGCCGATAGTCCCCTAGGGCAGAATGTAGCGGCCAGAGCTGTCTTGGAGATATCTGTCCTTCATTCCTGAGGTCACCTGCTTGACGTGCAATACTCCTTTGGAGCTGGAGAGACCAATGGGGAGTGATGAGGATGAGGTGAAAGTGTAAGTGGACTAGGAGCAAAGAACTTCCATATTCATTTATTCAACCATCCATCTATTCACCCATTCACTCTACAAACGTTCTCTTTTTTTTGCCATCCGCACAGCATGCGTGATCTTAATTCCTCAACCAGGGATCAAACCCATGCCCCCTGCAGTGGGTGCCTGGAGTCTTACCCATTGGACCACCAGGGAAGTCCCTCTACAAATGTTCCTTGAGTGACTAATATGTGTTGGGTGTACATGGATGCGAGACAAAGCCTTTGATAAAGAGCTCTAATTTCTCTGTGTGTAAAGTTATCATCCTAAATGAGAAATCTGAATAGTTTCAAGGTTAGAGTTCCCCATGACCCCAATTTCACAGTGTACTGAGTTCTTTCCATAAAAATAAACAACCACACAATTCTGCATGTTAGTTGAGGAGATTTGTAGACACCCTGAAGCCCATTCATGAATACCAGGTTAAAAATCTTTGAGCTAGAACGCTTTTCTAGTGTCTTCTTACCAAAAATTCAATTCTTGATTCTACAGTAAAGCTATCCCAACAGAGACTCCTTGACACATGGTACTTTTTAACAGTCAGCAAAGATTTCAGTCTTTGAGGCAGGCACTTTGTTTCAAAGCAAAGCAAGGGAGCCATCGTGGAGGAGAAATATCAGATGTACTGTCTGCCCAGCT
>SJYC01122466.1:0-20600 GCA_006408675.1 Madoqua kirkii | reverse complement strand
GGGTTGGATCCCTGGGTCAGGAACATCCCCTGGAGAAGAGACAGGCTACGCACTCCAATATTCCTGCCTGGAGAATTCCATGGACAGAGGAGCCTGGAGGGCTACAGTTCATGAGGCCACAGAGTCAAGCACAACTGAGTGACTAACACGTTCACTTTTTCACTTTCAGAAGATAGATGTTCCCTTCTAACATGAGAATTTAACCTCTCTTTTTCTCTCTTGAAAAACAAACAAGACAGAGTATTCTCAGAGTCGGAGCCTCTTGCTGAGCAGAGAGAGCAGGACCAGGTGCCTGTTTCGCTAACCTGGGGTACCCAGCTCCTCTTCTGTTGAAAAGAGCCAGTGGGAGCACTGGGAGGAAGGGAGGGCAGCCGATAGTCCCCTAGGGCAGAATGTAGCGGCCAGAGCTGTCTTGGAGATATCTGTCCTTCATTCCTGAGGTCACCTGCTTGACGTGCAATACTCCTTTGGAGCTGGAGAGACCAATGGGGAGTGATGAGGATGAGGTGAAAGTGTAAGTGGACTAGGAGCAAAGAACTTCCATATTCATTTATTCAACCATCCATCTATTCACCCATTCACTCTACAAACGTTCTCTTTTTTTTGCCATCCTGCACAGCATGCGTGATCTTAATTCCTCAACCAGGGATCAAACCCATGCCCCCTGCAGTGGGTGCCTGGAGTCTTACCCATTGGACCACCAGGGAAGTCCCTCTACAAATGTTCCTTGAGTGACTAATATGTGTTGGGTGTACATGGATGCGAGACAAAGCCTTTGATAAAGAGCTCTAATTTCTCTGTGTGTAAAGTTATCATCCTAAATGAGAAATCTGAATAGTTTCAAGGTTAGAGTTCCCCATGACCCCAATTTCACAGTGTACTGAGTTCTTTCCATAAAAATAAACAACCACACAATTCTGCATGTTAGTTGAGGAGATTTGTAGACACCCTGAAGCCCATTCATGAATACCAGGTTAAAAATCTTTGAGCTAGAACGCTTTTCTAGTGTCTTCTTACCAAAAATTCAATTCTTGATTCTACAGTAAAGCTATCCCAACAGAGACTCCTTGACACATGGTACTTTTTAACAGTCAGCAAAGATTTCAGTCTTTGAGGCAGGCACTTTGTTTCAAAGCAAAGCAAGGGAGCCATCGTGGAGGAGAAATATCAGATGTACTGTCTGCCCAGCTCATCACCTTCTCCATCCACCTGCGTCTGCAGCGTTAGTCACTCAGTCGTGTCCTGTTCTTGTGACCCCATGGACTGTAGCCCAGCAGGCTCCTCTGTCCATGGAATTCTCTAGGCAAGAATACTGGAGTGGGTTGTCATTTCCTTCTCCAGGAAAATCTTTTCAACCCAGGAATTGAACCTGGGCCTCCCACATTACGGGCAGACTATTTATCAACTGAGTCACCAGGAAAACCCATATCTACAGCTCATTTGGCTTTATGTGGAGTCGGTCTGGTGGCCGAAGCTTCTCTGATTGTCAGTTTCTAGTGCCTGGGTTCCTGCTTCAGAGATTTAGATTTTTCTATTTGTGGCTGGATCAGCCTTCCTAGCACTATGTCTTCCTACCCAGATCTGTTCTTCCCCTTACTTCATCACAGTTCACCCAGATCTCAGACTCAGCTTAAGGGACCCATCGCCTGGCAGATCATTCCTTCTGGGCCCGATCTTCTGGTTGCAGATCAGAAGTCCCTTCACCCCTGTATGCCGCTTGCTAAGCAGGAGGACCTTGGCTGTTTGAGTGTTAGGTTCCCGAGCATCACCCAATCCAAGTTTCTCTGTTTGAAATGTCCCCTCTGTCTTGACTCTAACCCATCCTGCTCTTCCCACCTACATCTAGAATCCTTGGAAGTCACACAGCAAGTGAAGACTGGGGACAAGACCAGAGCAAGGCAAGGGAGGCTCCCGACAACTGAGGAAGCACTCGTTCTTAGTGCTGACCTTGAACCCGCATGATCCAGAGAGGGAGTTCTGTCTTAAATTTTGCAGGCTAAGCACCTCTCTTGCCATGCTCTGATCTCGGTCTTGACAAGGAAACCTCCTCAACCCCAAACAGACCAAAGGCATCCTCGAGAGTTTCCTTAATTTCTGTTTTTAATTTCTGAAAGGGACCACACAATCATATTATAATCCTACTGCCAAGAGGGAAAATTCATGGGGAAGAGGAAAGTACTTTATACCAAGTTCAGCAGGTTTTGTGGCTGGTGATTAATTCCTTTGTGAAAAATGGCAATTTTAACACTGACATGAGTAATCACACCTTTTCTTTCCACCGCAGTTTAGCATTTCCTGCTGTAATATTCAGGCCTAATACCTTATTCAAGGAAGCAGAAGTGTCAGCACACTATTCGTTTTCTCCTCATTGACCCATTTGTGTCTTCATACACTCGGTCTGAAGCTGCCATATTGTGGGAGCACATTCGTGATTCATGCTGGACATCCACTGAAATTCTGAAAGGGCATTGCCAAGAAGGACCTCCTTCAAAGGACGATTCCTCAACTTGGTGACAACTCAATGACCCAGCAACTCGGTCACGATGTCTTGAGCTGGGAAGTCCCCCGATAGTAGATTTTCAAGGCACTGTCTATGGAAAGCTTGGAAGAAAGGAGAAGTCCAGGGTCCAGGCTCAAGTCTCTGGCATACTCATCCCAGTTCTGTTGTCTAATTTTGCTAAACATTTTGACTTCCCTGGGCTTACATTTTCTCATCTGTGCTAAGAGAAGGCTGGATGGGGGCTGGATCAGGAAAGGCAGTTTCAGCTTTAGAATGTTATGGTGCTACTTGGTGTGACCCTCGGGGTTTTAAGTTATGTTTGAGAGTCCCTTGACCTCTTTCCCACATTGACTGTCTGGAGGACTTGCACAGTAGCAGTGGGAGGCTCAGTTCATGCCCATAGTACCATTCTGGTTTGCCATGGTGCTCGAGGGAGGTGGAGAGAAGGGTGCTGCTGTGCTTTGATCTCTTGACCTGTATTCCAAGCCTTTCCCTTGCTCCCTCGGGGAATCTTCAGGCTCTCAAACCAGCTTCCCCTCTGCCGAGCTGCCAACGCATGCTCCCTGATGGGGGCCTCTTAACCAGCCCACTAGCACCATCTCCTTCCCACTGAGGTTTCTGACTCACAGCTGCAGCAATGCCTGGCACCCTGAGAACACATCTTGCAAACTGCACCGGGGGCTGCCTTTCTGGTTTGCCCCCCTGGATACCAGATCCAGGATGACAGCCAAAACTGAGTTCTTCACAGGTTCGAGAGCATCTATTAATACTTGGGAGAGCTTTCTAACACAGACTTTGTTTTCTTTTAATATATATTTTTATATGTCATACATATATATATATTTCATGTATGTGTTATATAATAGTCACATGTGACTAATACTTGGAGTATTGTTTCAATTCTGTCAGTATAATTGGTTCATTCATATCTGGGTGTCTAGATAACATTAAGATTTTGACCTTTTACTCTGAAGGATATATTCTGGATAAATTCTGACACTGTTCGCTGAACATGACTTTTATGACTATCTTCGGAAAACAACAAAGATAGGCCTGGGTGGCAAGTATGTTCTTTTTCTCTCATCTACCAACATCAATTGATTTATAGTGGTTTCCTTGTGGCGATGTTGAAAATAATCATGAGACAGTGATTTGACAAGCAGTGCCTAATGGATGAGCAATGTCTGCTCTGAGTAAGGAGGGGGGCCAGGCAGCATGGGTATCACTTATGTGCCATCCTTGGGCAACATCTTTCCAACCACTGCCTTAGCTCGTCCTCCTGCCTGAAGCTAGAGGTCAAAGCGTGATGCTCAATGACCATGACTGATGTCCAGGATGTCCAGAATGTTGCACAAAGTAGGATCATTTCAGTGATAAACATCAAAAGAGAATAAGCTATAGCCTTAATTCTGGGGCTTGGCTTCTATTATCAACATACCTGGTGACTCCAGTGAAAATGAAGTCATTTTAGTGGAGGGTAAAAAATCTAACTGGGCTTCCCTGGTGGCTCAGTGGTAAAGAACTCACCTGCCAATTCAGGAGACCTAGGTTCAATCCCTGGGTCAGGAAGATCCCCTGGAGGAGGAAATGGCAACCTGCTCCAGTATTCTCTCCCGGAAAATCCCATAGACAGAGGTGCCTGGTGGGCTGCAGTCCATGGGGTTGCAAAAGAGCTGGACATGACTTAGTAACTAAAACAACAGCAATGACAAGAAAGTTCACAGAGAAGGAAACTGAGGTCCTATACAATTTCTGCTGCACATTTATGATGCAAATCACCATATTCACGGTAAATAACAGATAACCACTCATAACCTCCGTTTACTCCTTCCTGAGATAATGGCAGACTCTAACCCAGGCAGGACTACGGTAAACCTCCCTGGCTAGTTCCGTGTGTGTCCTACTTAGATGTCTTTATCCTGCTCTTCCAACCCTCTCCCTCTTTGCCTCCCAGCACTCTCTCCGTGTCTCTTCATGCTAGAATGGGTTCTTTCTTCCATAAGGGCTGAGAGCAGACCAAATGCTAAGAACTCTGTTTCTCCATCTGCTCTTGCTTCCAACTTTAAGGAGAGAGTTGTCAGTTGTAATCCTAGAGCTGTAGGTTATCTGCCTCTTTAACTGATAACTATTCAAAATTTAAAGAGATTTCTTTTGCCTCAGATACAGAAAAATGTCCCCTTTCCCCACCCTCTCCCCACTTCCCCCAGTCCTGGAAATCCACCCACCATGTGCATCGCAATGCTTTGCCCTGGGTCTTTGCTTTGATCACTGTGTGACCTGGTTTATCCTGTAGCCCTAGGAAGGATTCACTGGGTGTGAGAAAGAACATTATTTTAAATTAAACAGGAAGTGAAAAACCCTCTAAAATGTAGAGATGTAATGATATTTTCCGGAGGTCAACATCAAATGCTCAGCTCTTTCTGGCACTGCAGTAAAATAGTCAGTGGTTCCACTGTAGTGAGAATTTAAAATCCTCACCATTCTTAAGATCTTGCTTTAATGAAAAAGTAAACTGGACACCTGAGCAGAGGTGCCAGGTTGCCTGGGGGGAGGACAATCCCAATTTTGACCTGGTCATAAGTGGGCTCGTTTCAGGAAGCAAGGAATAGATAGAGGCTCATAAAGGCAAATAAGAGAGAATAGGATGTATTTTGGCAAGTCTCACGAAGCAGGGGATGTTCACTGAAAAGCAGTGCATTTCAAGCAACCTGAAACTCCTGTGCCCACTCATATTCCATGTTCATGATGCTAGTAAGCCAGCGCTGCCTGACTGTGCCCACACCTCCTACACACAGAATTCCTCCAGTTCCTCTCCTTTGTGTTCCTGTCTCCCAGTGCTTTCTGGAATGTATCCTCTTGTGTACCTCTCCACCTCGCTCAGCAGTGTCACACAAAAGCCGCAGTCCAAATGTCCTCTTTGGAAGTGACTGGGGATCGAACGATGCAGTGTGGACTCCAAAGGCTAGGATCTTCCAGCTTTAGCCCTCCCTAAGAGTGTCTCTGTTTGTCAGCTTCTTCCTATCCTCTTCCTTGTCATGGTTCCCTGCTCTGGTTTATTTCACATCAGTTCCCTTTCAGTTTGGATTAGTCAGTCCTCTCTGCCGTGTGCTAAATTCATTAGTCATGAAATGAAGATAACATCATCTATTAACTCTATTACTGAACACTGTTCTGAGTCCTTTGGGGGTTAAACTACATACAACATAGCCCTCAATTTCACCCTCATACCCTCCATGAAACTTGTACCTGTGAAATAATAGGGAACCATGAAGGAAATGGCAACCCACTCCAGTATTCTTGCCTGGAGAATCCCATGGACGGAGGAGCCTGGTAGGCTACAGTCCACGGGGCTGCAAAGAGTCGGACACGACTGAGCGACTTCACCTTTCACCATGTATTTCATTAGAACTTCCCTGGTGGTTCAGACAGTAAGGAATTTGCCTGCAATGCAGGAGACCTGGGTTCTATCCTGGGTCAGGAAGATCCCCTGGAGAAGGAAAGGGCAACCCACTCCAGTATTCTTGCCTGGAGAATTCCATGGACAGAGGAGCATAGTGGGCTACAGTCACAAAGAGCCGATCATGACTGAGAGATGAACATAACACACATGTAGTTCAAAATATTTGCAAATACTCAGCACAGTGTCCGGTACTTTTTAGATGCTGTACAAGACATGTTTGTTAGACAAGTAGACGAATGTTTGATCACGTTGTTAAGCACAGAGGGGCTAGGGGAGTTCAGATAAGGTGTGATGATGTAGACTGGAGATGTCAGTGGGGGTTCCAATAAAGGCGTAGGATCCACCTTGAGCAGTCTGAGGGAGGCAGGCTGAGCAGGCTAAATGGGAGCCTGTGGTTCTCTGGATGAAAGCTGCTTCTTAAGAGTTGGCTGTTATGGTGCTGACTGCCGCTGTCATTACAGCTAAATTTACTCTAAATAGAAATCTATAACTATCTCAATGAGCGCTGAAGAGCAGCTTAGTCATCGCGGTCACCAAATGTCGTCATATACATTAAGGGCATCTATGTGTCCAGAAACGTCCCAGCCACCCTTTTAAATGCACAGCCTCTGGTTAGCTTTGTCATTTGGGCTTTTAGATTTGAAAACAGACATACAAAGGAAACAATCTGATCTTAGGGAAAAAGGAAAATTTACCCTTGACATCTCACTGAACTGGATTTTTGCTGTTACATATTATAGAGACTTGTAGTTGTGAAATGTCAATTCACTCATTTGACAATTACATAACATCAAGGCAATAGGCATAGAGCGGTGAGAAGAGGGAGGCAAATTTAAGAACTAATTGCAATTACTTATCTAAGTATAATTGCGCAAAGTACACAAAGGAACAGAGCAGGGTACTAAGGAGTAGAGAATGGGAGATCTGACCTAGGATGGGGCAGGGATGGAGGTTTCCTTAAGTATTTGAATATTTAGAAGGAGGAAGATGAGGCAGGCAAACAGTTGGGTGGGGATGATCTGGGGTTAAGCTGGGAAAAGATCCACTTTCCCCTGGGTTTGAAGTGCATATTTACTAAGTTACAATTACTTACAGTAAACTCCTGTGGCTTGAGAGGTTGGCTATGCAGATGATAAGGTGATCACAGCGGCTGCCTCTGAAGTGGGAGGCGGCACACCAGCTTTTACAGTCGTCTCTCAGTGTCCGGGGAGGGTTTGTCCCAAACTCTGTGAATCCCAAACTCTGTGAATCCCAAACTCTGGGGGTGCTCAAGTCCCTTATATAATTAGGTATAGTGCAGTTGGCCTTTGGTATCCTCCAGTTACCCATCCAGGGGTTTGGATATGCAGTAGGTTGAATCCACAGATGTGAAACCCATGGATGTAAAGGGTTGACATCTATTCTTATACTCTGAGTACCAGGATGGGACTCAGCAGCACAGTATCCTATTGTTTTGCTCTGACTCTCAGAGTTGTGTCAAGTAGAACACAGGCACACACGGACACACACACACACACACACACACACAAAAGGCAGCGAGCATTCAAATTTCCTCTGCCGTTACTTTTCAAATGTCTGCATGCTCAAGGTTCTGAGTGTGGCTTCCTACTGCCTGCACTGAGCTATCTCACAACAACCTCACTTCCTGCCTGGTCAGTGCCCCCCCACCCCGTCCCTCCATTATCCCGGTTCTCTCCTTCCAAGCAGTTTCATACCAAGCGTCCTCCCCTCAACCCCAGAGTTCTGACTTCTCAATACAGATGTTGAGCTTATTGGCACTTACGCTTCATTCTATAACATGTGATGAAGCTAGCGGAGCCAGTGTTGACAGCATTTCTATTTTGCCAAAGCTGGTGACCTGACCACGAGCAGAGAAGGACTGATAGTAGCAATCTTGCACGTGAACTTGAACTTCAGAAGAACCGAGAGAAACCAAAAGGTCTAAAATGTGTTTATAAGTGGCTTCCCAGGTGGCACCAGTGGTAAAGAGTCAGCCTGCCAATGCAAGAGACTCAAGAGATGTGGATTTGATCCCTGGGTCAGGAAGATCTTCTGGAGGAGGAAATGGCAATTCATTGCAGGATTCTTTCCTGGAAAATTCCATGGACAGAGGGACCTGGTGGACTACAATCCACGGGGTCGCGGAGTTGGACACGACAGAGCATGCACACCAGATTAGGTAGTACTAGGACACCAGAGTTCTGAGAATAAAGGGGAGAGGGCTGTTTCTGCTGATTCTTAACCAGCTCCGACCCAGCCTCCGCAGGCTCCTTGGGAGGGTGTTGGGAATACAGCTGTCGCAGCCTGAACTGGGCAAGAAGAGGTGAGTGGGAGTCGTGGGAATGATATCCTGGGCTCCCACCATGCATGGCTGTAAGCCATCTGACCACCTGATTCTCTCACGGAGGAGTAAAATGCCCATAAAAAAGAAACTGTAGAAGTAACCCTGGTGAGTGGAGAATGACCATCTGTGCTGTGCCGAGAGCAAGCTCAGGGGGAGCGTTTCTCTGAGGAGGGATCTAGTGAAATACATTATCTAGTCTCCCACCTCGTCTGTCACATTATACAGGATCAACTGGAACAAGTTGCACAGATGTCACATGTAGACATGAGGTTCCCTGATAGCTCAGTTGGTAAAGAATCCACATGCAATGCAGGAGACCCCTGTTCGATTCCTGGTTAGGAAAGATCCCCTGGAGAAGGGCTAGGCTACCTACTCCAGTATTCTTGGGTTTCCCTTGTGGCTCAGCTGGTAAAGAATCCGCCTGCAATGTGGAAAACCTGGATTCGATCCCTGGGTTGGGAATATCCCCTGGACAAGGGAAAGGTTACCCACTCCAGTATTCTGACCTGGAGAATTCCATGGACTGTATAGTCCAGAAGGTCACAAAGAGTCAGACACGACTGAGCAACTTTCACTTTCACTTTTTCACATGTGGAAGACAGACACCAGCCCTAGAAATGAAACTGCACTTTGCCTTCTGGGATTTTACACAAAATGATAATATTCTCTAGGCTTTGGTTCTTCTCTTTGTAAAATGGAAACACAGATTTCTGACTCCTGGAAAGAGAGATGAAGTACTTTTTGTGATCCAGGAGACAAGGTTGTGAGACTGCATTTTTACAGCTACACAATCAAGAAGCTGTTGGTTGGCAAAGAGAGGGAGATAGGGTGAGGGCAGGGCTGGTTGATTTACCATTTCGGTCTCTCTGGAGTGGAACAGATTTTATTGCGGTGGGCAGAACATGCTAAGTCACTTCAATCGTGTCCTACTCTGAAGGAGGAGGAGCCCATCAGGGCTCCTCCATCCATAGGATTCTCCAAGCAAGAATACTAGAGAGGGTTGCCATGCCCTTGTTCAGGGGATCTTCCCGATCCAGGAATTGAACATGCATCTCTTATGTCTCCTGGACTGGCAGGCATGTTCTTTACCACAGTGAGACCTGGGAAGCCCCAGTAGGCAGAAGTGTCCCCTAAACATGACCACATTGTAATACTGACAATAATGGGGCAGCATCCTTAAGAAGCAACAAATCCAGCAGGCAGATTGGGGCCCTGGAAGAATGTCTCCAAGGGAAAAAAATGAAACTTATGGTGGATATGTTTGGGTATATTGAAAGGAGATCTGTACTTTCTCGCAGAGTACTGGGATACATCTGAGATACAGACATAGGAAACTGGGCAAGAAAAGAATAATATAAAAATTATTAACTTTAAGAACATCGTACGAAGAAGGCAATGACACCCCACTCCAGTACTCTTGCCTGGAAAATCCCATGGACAGAGGAGCCTGGTAGGCTACCGTCCATGGGGTCGCTGAGAGTTGGACACGACTCAGTGACTTCACTTTTACTTTTCACTTTCATGCATTGAAGAAGGAAACGGCAACCCACTCCAGTGTTCTTGCCTGGAGAATCCCAGGGATGGCAGAGCCTGGTAGGCTGCCATCTATGGGGTTGCACAGAGTTGGACACAACTGAAGCGATTTAGTAGCAACAGCAGCAGCAGCAAGAACACTGTATTAATAGTTGAACAAGAAAGCAAAGGCAATTGTAAAGTATTACATGGCCCATCTGAGAAGTTTCATGAAATCATAATAATGCAATGCCTGGGTATTGATGTAGCCATGATCCAGGATATTGTTTTGGGAAAATGGGAGTGTGCACGCCAAGTGCCAAGGCAGGAGATGTGAATTCAATCCCTGGGTTGGGGAGATCCCCTGGAGAAGGAAACGGCAGCCCAGTCCAGTGTTATTCCTGAGAAGCCTCATGGATAGAGGAGCCTGGTGGGCTACAGTTCACAGGGTTGCGAAGAGTGGACGCGACTTAGTGACTGAGAATGAGCAAATACACAAGGAACTCCTTTGCTAAGCAAAGAGTAAAAGCCTTTCTGAGTCATCATCCAATGGCAAAGTGACCGTGGAGCCACTCAGTGGGATAGGCAGGAATGGGGCGTCCAGAGTAGACCCGGGAGCCAGGCCGAAGAGTGGCACCAGGATGAGGCACCAGCATCTATGCTCAGATGCAAGGGGTCCATGTGGGTGAGAGCCTCCCCAGGGCCCAGGAAGCAGGGACAGAAGAAAGGGAAGCTTCCAGAGTCTGAGCCACATCACTCAGGGACCAGCCTAGTAGGCTTACCATTATAGCGACGAGGTCACTTCTTTAGACTTTGCCCTGCTCCATCTTTTGGGTCAAGAGGGTCAGTATCACAGACATTTGTAACTACTGACTTCTCCAATCTCCTCATCCTCTGGATTTCCCACCCCACCCCCCACCCCCCAGCAGCTCAGTCTCCCAGGAGCTCTCCGCACCTCGGGACAGTGTGCACTAGCCTCCTCCTTTCCGTGCCCGTAGCACCTTGGGGTATCCCTGGGTGCTCTCTCCACACTGCGCTGTGAGCGTTTTGCTCCTCTGCTCAGCTGTGAGCTCCCATAGGGATGGGAAGCTGGTTTCACCCCAAGTCTTCCCTTGTGCCTATCTCACTTCCCCAGTAGATGGTTGTAGAAAGAATGGGTGGGGGGTTTGTGAATCGCTCCCCCTCCCCCCTTGTCAGACCCCAGTACATGGGGCAGGTGCCATGCAGGCCAGGGTGCAGCACACCCTCTCCATCACCTCGCCCCTCTGGGCCCCAGTCTAAATCTATCCATGGACGAGAGTTATCAGAGCCTGGGCAACTGCAGATGGCCGGGAAGCTATGTGGGCAGCATCAGAAGGAGAGAAAGTCACATTCTCTTCTCACATTCCAGGAAACAGGAATAAATATAAACATCCTAGATGTTTGCCCTGTCGCCCTGTCTCTGATAACTGTCTTAGCAGAGAGAGAGCTGTAGTTCTCTTGTTTCAAGAAGTTTTCCTGCCCTGGCATTCTGTGCTGCTAAGATACTTATCTTATCAGACCACCCTCTTCACCCCAAAGCTTCCTTCAGCCTCAGAGTTTTGAGTGTTATGGCTTTTTTCAGGTACCTCAGGGAACAGAGAAGCCAGGGAGAAATCGGTGGGTATCCCAACCACTGATCCCTGGAGCCCTGGGCTTACTGATCCCTAACTATCACTTCTGCCAGAAACGGAGGCAGGGCTCCAAGAATAATCTCGGAGGCAGGGGGCCTTGCTGGGATGGGAGCTGAGAAGCTAGCTCAGAATTCAGCCTCAGCCCAACCCTGGCGGGGAGAGGAAGCCCGCCCCCTCTGCCCTTGCTTCCCCTGGTCCAGTGGAGATTAACAAGGTTCGCTATGACTCACCCTGTGAGTCAGACCGGGGGAGAAAAACAAGCACGTCAAAGTCTGAGTTTCAGATGTGAAAAGATTCAGCAGCCTGATCTGTGACCAAAATTGTTGATTTGAAGGGCTGGAGAGAAAATTGCCAAGTTTTCTCTCCTTTCCTTGTCCAAGGGCTGAGCTTTCTGGAGACTGGCTGGTAAAGACCCGGCTGGAAGGAGAAAGAATGCAGAAAACCAACCTCCAGCCTCTCCAAAGAGGAGGTACCAGGGAGGAAGACCCGCTCAGGCCTGGAGCTAGGGTGTGAAGGAGATACTGTTTCTCTGGGCTCCTCTTCACATCCCCCTCTTTCCTTTGGGCACTAACATCGCCATCCATTTCTGGGTGTCACTTGACTGTGTTCTTGATTTCCACCTCCTTAGCTCCACGGTCCTCAAACTTGGCTGCACCTTGGAATCTTCTGGAGAGATTAAGATATCCTGGCACCCGGCTTGCCCCTGGGGCCCCGGCATGTGGATTTTTCCAAGCAACCTGGGTGATTCTAATGCACAGCCAAGCTTATGCATCTTGTCCCTCAGCCAGTGCATAAACAGTCCATAAGAATTTGCATTCAGACCTTTTATCTATAAGAGTCTAATGGCATGCTTGTCCTAAATTAAAGAATTTCATGCTTCGGAGAGATTTTTCCTTGGGCTGTGAAGTCTTCTTTTAAATTCTGTTGCATCAGATATTGGTACTAAAGATAAACGGGTTATGGTTGACTGAGGATATTTTAGGTCTGAAAGCAAAGTGAAACGCACAGGGCAGCTCACTACTCTCTAGCATTCTTCTCTTAATTTTCATTCTTTTCCCTCCCTTTTTTCTTCCCCCAAACCCTCACCTGCGAGAGAACCAGAGCCCGTTCTAACAGAGCCCTCTCTCCTTCCCTGAATGTCCCTCCAACATCTCGGTACCTGACACCCAGAAGGAAGTCACAGTGGGATCTTCCACTCGAGACCCCAACCTCATGATCCAGAAAGTTCCTTCCACACTGTCCATTCTGCCAGGCATCAGATGCTCAAGGGATCTCAGTTCTGAAGCTGCAGCAAGAGTCAGGGGACATGGCTATGTGACATCTGGGTCCCTCAGGAGGGAGAGAAGAGTAGCCGTTTTTCACTTTTTAAAAGTGATCTCAGGACTCCTTGACATGCTTCAAAGGGAAGCTTTTGTTGATGTGGGGGCTATATCGATTGATATGACATTAGAAATGAAATAGCAAAACACTGTTCAATAGCATATAATAACATTTCAAATTAATACATCTTATGAAAATAGCTATATTTTCTTTTTAAAAAATGTAGTGAGAAGAGTGGCATTGTTCTACTTTAGGCAAATCTCTTTTCTACCTGGCTTAACAGAAGACAGCTGGAGTCTCATACCTTCTCCTGTGTTCAGCCCGTTTCAATCTGCACATTATTCAGCAGCCTCTGGGAAACAACACTGGAAATTGATGAGAGAATAAGAGAGCAAAAGCAAACAATGTCTTTGTATTAGGAAATTCATTTTGACCCTGTGGGTCCTCTAAATGTGTCTCAGGGACTCTCGTGGGTATTTGGGCCAAAACTATGAGAACTCATTGTAGACAATCAGCTATGATCAAGAAAGCTACCGCTGGGGTGATGATTGAACGTTCATGGCGCCAGGAATAAGCATTAACTTGGTACCTAAGGGTAGATCCCAGAGGACAGGAAAAAGTAAAATAGAAATTGAATTAACAGAGTGCAAGCAATGGGTGTCAATGTCATGTATATGTCTTTCACATCAATTTCTAAATCTCTGTTCGACATACTCTTGTTCCCATTAACTTGGGTACAGGGCCATGTTGAGTAGCTAATGCTGAGGATGAAGCTCTGAGATAGATATTCTAGAAATCCTGCTGTGCCAGCCCTGCCACTGGCTATGTGAACTGATATAAGCAGTTTTGGTTTCAGTTTCCACCTCTAAATAGTTGATTTCCAAAAACCTCTTCTCATTGTAACATCCTTTGGTTATCTGTTGACAACTTTTTAAAAAGCTAGGAGGGGGTCATGGCATTTCTTGAAAAAATTTCAGCTGAATTAAACAAGTAAATAATTAGATGGTAGCAAAATAAGAAGGAAGTAAAACTGAACATTTACCAAATTCTGGGTAGATGGTAACGACTAAAAAACATTTAGAAAGTGCAAAACCTATTAAGAAGGAAGTAAAACTGACCCACGATATTTTGGTGTATTTCCTTCTGAGCATTCCTTTTCTAGATCATACTATACACAGAATTTAATATTATGATTCCCTTAGGTAAACAGTTTTGCTAGATATTTAGGTAAAATTTGTTGTAATTTTCATTTAGATGCATAACATTCAACCATATGAATATACTATATTTTACTTAACAATTTCCTTATTTTTTGAGATGTGAGAAGTTGTATTAGTGTCACAAAATTATGGGTGATTTTGTTTCTATTTTGTTTTAATTTTTTAATTTGCTCTAGTATGATTTGACATTATTCTTATCATCAAAAGTAACTTTAAGGCTTCCTAGGTGGCACTAGCAGTAAAGAACCCATCTACCAATGCAGGAGACATAAGAGACACAGGTTCTCTCCCCAGGTAAGGAAGATCCCCTGGAGAAGGGCATGGCAACCCACTCCAGTATTCTTGACTGGAGAATCCCATGGACAGAGGAGCCAGGCAGGCTACAGTCCATGAGGTCTCAGAGTCCAACATGACCGAAGCGACTTGGCCCACAGGTGAGGGTGTATTTTCTTCCCCCCGGAGAGATGTAGTGATTGTTTATACAAGATATCATTCTTTGAAGAGTCTGGTTTTTTTTGCAGATTTTTCTTGACTCTCAACAAACTCTTGGCTTCACAGGACTGCAGTTGCAAAGGTGCGGCTAGAATTCCAGATAGGACGTCAGCCAACTTACCTGCCTGTGGTGACTCACGCTGTTTGCCCCTACTCAGATAACGTTTTGTCATTTCGGCCAGCACAGCTCCCGATTTGCAGCAACTTTACTAGATTTCACTTTTCCTGTTTTTTTTTTTTTTTTAGGTGCTCCTCCTAGTTCCAGGAAGGTAACTCAGAAATCATCACCCTTTGCCTTTTCCCACAGTGCCGTTAAACAGGGACAGGCAAGAAATGGCCGAGTTTGACAGGAGCCAGCCCAGGACAGAGAAAGGTTCCTCTTGGCCACTCAACCCTGACAGCGTTGTCAGTGTCCCAGGAACATCACGTGGGCCTCTCTCCAGACCTGGGGATGAGCTGAGCTGCTGACAAGTGAAAATGTTATGGAACAAAATGTCCGACACAACTGAGATTTATCTGTTAACACACAGACACTGGACACACTGGGGAGGCCAAAGAAAGAGTTCTGTCTGCTGAGCTGTGCCCTCAGCCGCCTTCAGCCCAGTAGCACCAGCTGCCAACATGCTGTATCTCTGGTTCCTTTTCCTTTTCTGCAGTTTTTGAAACCCCATAATTGCCTTGGTAGGACTTAGATGTTCTGACTGAAATGGTCTTCCCAATAACTCTAGTCTCTTTTAGTGAGAAATACTATACAAAAATTTGGGCTTCCCTGGTGGCTCAGTCAGTGAAGAATCCACCTGCCATGCATGAGACCCAGGTTTGGTCCCTGGGTTGGAAAGATCCCCTGGAGGAGGGCAAGGCAACCCACTCCAGTATCCTTGCCTGGAGAATCCCATGGACAGGGGAGCCTGGTGAGCTACAGTCCATGGGGTCGCAGAGTCAGAGATGACTGAGCGACTAAGCACATACACATATTTATGTCATGAAGTACCACAAACTGGATGGCTTCAGACAGTAAAAATCCACTGTCTCATGTTCTGGAGGCTGGAAGCCCCAAATCAAAGTGTCCGAAGGTCCTCTCTCCCTTGGAAGGAGACATTTTGGCTTGTTCCTCACTCTGGAGGCGTGGGTGTCCCGTGACTGGTAGACGACTGTCTTCATATCATCGTCCCTCTGTGCATGCCTCTCTCTGTCCAAATGTCCCCTTTTTATAAGGACACCAGTCACACCAGATTAGGGCTCACCCTAATGACTCAGTTTAATTCAATTAACTCTGTAAAGGCCTGGCCTCCAAACAAGGTCACATTCTGAAGGACTAATGGGGTTAGGACTTCAATATGTCTCTTCAGGGACATAATTCAACACCTACCAATACCTAAATCTCAGAACCAGAGTTGGAACTCAGAGCTGCTATGTGGCTTCCTCAGGCCCACATTTTTCTCAGAGGAATTGAGAGCTGGGATGTGTGGAGATTCTCTGGAAGCCAATTTGCCTCACAGTGATAACTTGCAGCAGTAGGTTTAGCTCCAAATGAAGAGCACTTCTTAGCCAACTATTTTACTGGCTATTGCTAGTGTGGCCCAGTGCAGGCTGCAGAATAAACCTGAGGGCTTAGCATGTTCTGGAGCTCTGGAACCGCAGGCTGAATTTTTCTCTCTGAGCCTGAGGAGAGGCAGGGTTTTTGGATAGGGCAAGCCCATGACCACACATCCTGCTAAGGAGACAACCCAGGCAGCGCCTCCTCTGCTCCAGGTCTCCAGCCCGTGATGCAAAGACTCTCTGGGTTGAGGGAGTGACTGGCGGACTTCCATGATGGCCGTGCTCAGCAAGAACAACCATTCTCATACCTTGGAAAGTCCTCACCACGCCTCAGGCAAGTGACTAGCTGGTGAATATAGCACGATGTGTCTAGCATCTACTTCAGTCTAAG
Source organism: Madoqua kirkii (assembly GCA_006408675.1). Lineage (NCBI taxonomy): Eukaryota > Metazoa > Chordata > Mammalia > Artiodactyla > Bovidae > Madoqua > Madoqua kirkii. The sequence goes on along the minus strand of SJYC01122466.1, from coordinate 4,170 downwards.
TGGGTCTAACTAGCCACTGAAGGGTGGGATTAAGACAACATTTCTGGATGACTGGAAATCACTCATTTGAGATTCTGCTGTGATGTGAGCTCCACCAACCCACTGCTTCCTTCAGACTAGGACAGGCCAAATAAAACATTATTCCTTTCTATCTCTGCCCCCTTGATGCTATTTCTCATCAATTAAACATGTAATGTGTTTATATATTTATTTATATGCTGTATAAATATTAATGTCTTAACTGTATATATGTTATAGGTACATACAATGGGGCTGTATTATATGTATAAATATATAAATTCATAGTTATATTAAACCATTATATAATGTGCCTATTAACATAGTTTATGATTACTTTTTGTGCATTTTCATTTATTCATTTGTTTTTGGCTTATAAACATCAGAAGTTTATTCTTATGATCTGGAGGCTGGAAGTTGGAGGTCAGGGTGCCAGCATGGTAGGGTTCCAGTGAAGGCCTTTTTTCAGGTTGCAGACTGCCAGTGTCTCCTTGTATCCTCACATGGTGAAGGATCAGGGAGCTTTCCGGGGCCTCTTCTATTTTATTTTGTTTAAACTTTGTAGTTGGAGGGTAATTATTCTAATGTTGTGCTGGTTTCTGCAGGACAACAATGTGAATCAGCCATAAGTCTACATATATCCCGCCCTCTTGATTCCCCCTCTCACCACTTCCCCATCCCACCTCTCTCGGTCATTACAGAGCTCCAAGCTGAGCATCCTGCGATATACAGCAGGTTCCCATCAGATGCTTATTGTATTTTGCACATGGTGGTTTCTATATGTCAATGCTACTCAGTTCGCCCCACAACCTCCTCTCCCCTTGTGTCCACAGGTCTCTTCTCTACATCTATGTCTCTATTCCTCCCCTGCAAATAGGTTCATCAGTACCATTTTTCTAGATTCCATTTTTATTATCCTCTTTCCGAATTACTTCACTCTGTATAACAGGCTCTAAGTTCATTCACTTCAGTTCAACTCAATTTTGTTCCTTTTTACCGTTGAGTAATAGTCCATTGTATATATGTACCACAGTATACTAACACATATATATGGAATATAGAAAAATGGTAATGATAACCCCTTATGCAAGATAGCAAAAGAGACACAGATGTAAAGGACAGACTTTTGGACTCTGTGAGAGAGGGAGAGGGTGGGAACTCAATTTGTTCCTTTTTATCGTCGAGTAATAGTCCATTGTATATATGTACCACACCTTCTTTATCCATTCACCTGTCAATGAACATCTAGTTTGCTTCCATGCATTTTCCTTTAAATCTATATTTTACTATATTATTCTGCTGTTTTAGAAACTAATTCCTGCTCCAGACAGAAAATGTGAGAAGTCACTATTCTTCATTTCCATGAGATGAGCATATCTATTATTATTTTTTTCTTTGCATCTGAATTTTTTTTTTTACTTTACAATACTGTATTGGTTTTGCCATACATCAACATGAATCCACCACAGGTGTACATGAGTTCCCAACCCTGAACCCCCTCCCTCCTCCCTCCCCATATCATCTCTCTGGGTCATCCCAGTGCACCAGTCCCAAGCATCTTGTATCCTATATCAAACCTAGACTAGCGATTCCTTTTTTACATGATAGTATACATGTTTCAATGCCATTCTCCCAAATCATCCCACCCTTTCCCTCTCCCACAGAGTCCAAAAGTCTGTCCTTTACATCTGTGTCTCTTTTGCTATCTTGCATAAGGGGTTATCATTACCATTTTTCTATATTCCATATATATGTGTTAGTATACTGTGGTACATATATACAATGGACTATTACTCAACGGTAAAAAGGAACAAAATTGAGTTGAACTGAAGTGAATGAACTTAGAGCCTGTTATACAGAGTGAAGTAATTCGGAAAGAGGATAATAAAAATGGAATCTAGAAAAATGGTACTGATGAACCTATTTGCAGGGGAGGAATAGAGACATAGATGTAGAGAAGAGACCTGTGGACACAAGGGGAGAGGAGGTTGTGGGGCGAACTGAGTAGCATTGACATATAGAAACCACCATGTGCAAAATACAATAAGCATCTGATGGGAACCTGCTGTATATCGCAGGATGCTCAGCTTGGAGCTCTGTAATGACCGAGAGAGGTGGGATGGGGAAGTGGTGAGAGGGGGAATCAAGAGGGCGGGATATATGTAGACTTATGGCTGATTCACATTGTTGTCCTGCAGAAACCAGCACAACATTAGAATAATTACCCTCCAACTACAAAGTTTAAACAAAATAAAATAAAAGAGGCCCCGGAAAGCTCCCTGATCCTTCACCATGTGAGGATACAAGGAGACACTGGCAGTCTGCAACCTGAAAAAAGGCCTTCACTGGAACCCTACCATGCTGGCACCCTGACCTCCAACTTCCAGCCTCCAGATCATAAGAATAAACTTCTGATGTTTATAAGCCAAAAACAAATGAATAAATGAAAATGCACAAAAAGTAATCATAAATCTATGTTAATAGGCACATTATATAATGGTTTAATATAACTATGAATTTATATATTTATACATATAATACAGCCCCATTGTATGTACCTATAACATATATACAGTTAAGACATTAATATTTATACAGCATATAAATAAATATATAAACACATTACATGTTTAATTGATGAGAAATAGCATCAAGGGGGCAGAGATAGAAAGGAATAATGTTTTATTTGGCCTGTCCTAGTCTGAAGGAAGCAGTGGGTTGGTGGAGCTCACATCACAGCAGAATCTCAAATGAGTGATTTCCAGTCATCCAGAAATGTTGTCTTAATCCCACCCTTCAGTGGCTAGTTAGACCCACTTAGACTGAAGTAGATGCTAGACACATCGTGCTATATTCACCAGCTAGTCACTTGCCTGAGGCGTGGTGAGGACTTTCCAAGGTATGAGAATGGTTGTTCTTGCTGAGCACGGCCATCATGGAAGTCCGCCAGTCACTCCCTCAACCCAGAGAGTCTTTGCATCACGGGCTGGAGACCTGGAGCAGAGGAGGCGCTGCCTGGGTTGTCTCCTTAGCAGGATGTGTGGTCATGGGCTTGCCCTATCCAAAAACCCTGCCTCTCCTCAGGCTCAGAGAGAAAAATTCAGCCTGCGGTTCCAGAGCTCCAGAACATGCTAAGCCCTCAGGTTTATTCTGCAGCCTGCACTGGGCCACACTAGCAATAGCCAGTAAAATAGTTGGCTAAGAAGTGCTCTTCATTTGGAGCTAAACCTACTGCTGCAAGTTATCACTGTGAGGCAAATTGGCTTCCAGAGAATCTCCACACATCCCAGCTCTCAATTCCTCTGAGAAAAATGTGGGCCTGAGGAAGCCACATAGCAGCTCTGAGTTCCAACTCTGGTTCTGAGATTTAGGTATTGGTAGGTGTTGAATTATGTCCCTGAAGAGACATATTGAAGTCCTAACCCCATTAGTCCTTCAGAATGTGACCTTGTTTGGAGGCCAGGCCTTTACAGAGTTAATTGAATTAAACTGAGGTCATTAGGGTGAGCCCTAATCTGGTGTGACTGGTGTCCTTATAAAAAGGGGACATTTGGACAGAGAGAGGCATGCACAGAGGGACGATGATATGAAGACAGTCGTCTACCAGTCACGGGACACCCACGCCTCCAGAGTGAGGAACAAGCCAAAATGTCTCCTTCCAAGGGAGAGAGGACCTTCGGACACTTTGATTTGGGGCTTCCAGCCTCCAGAACATGAGACAGTGGATTTTTACTGTCTGAAGCCATCCAGTTTGTGGTACTTCATGACATAAATATGTGTATGTGCTTAGTCGCTCAGTCATCTCTGACTCTGCGACCCCATGGACTGTAGCTCACCAGGCTCCCCTGTCCATGGGATTCTCCAGGCAAGGATACTGGAGTGGGTTGCCTTGCCCTCCTCCAGGGGATCTTTCCAACCCAGGGACCAAACCTGGGTCTCATGCATGGCAGGTGGATTCTTCACTGACTGAGCCACCAGGGAAGCCCAAATTTTTGTATAGTATTTCTCACTAAAAGAGACTAGAGTTATTGGGAAGACCATTTCAGTCAGAACATCTAAGTCCTACCAAGGCAATTATGGGGTTTCAAAAACTGCAGAAAAGGAAAAGGAACCAGAGATACAGCATGTTGGCAGCTGGTGCTACTGGGCTGA
>SJYC01122465.1:0-20286 GCA_006408675.1 Madoqua kirkii | reverse complement strand
TGATATTCATTGGTGCCTCCTAAACACCTGGGCACCATCCCAGGAAACAGCTACTGAATTTCGTCCTTCCACAGCTCCTACAAGCTGTGTGTATTATATCCATTCTCTGGATGAGGAAATGGAATCTCAGAGGAGGTCAGCTGCCAGCTTGCCTCCATACACACTGTGGTCTTTTCAGAGCCAATTCTAAGTACACCTTTTCTCAGAAATCTTCCCTGGTGATCCCTTTCTGTATACCTTTCCCAGGATATCTTTGTCCTCTTATGCATCATTCCCCATATCTAGTGTACCATTTAAATGTGTGATTTTTTAAAACTTCTATTTTTATACATTAATTCATATCCCCACCTCTACTGAAAGTTTCCAAGTGTGAGGATACAGCATTTACTCTACAATGTTATGAATATAGCAAGATTATTAAATAAATACTGAAACTCTGACGAGCTGACTCCTCAAGAGGTATTTATCTCGGAACATGTGCATCAGGTTTCTCTGGACTGGGCTTGAGGGCTTGGAGGCACTAAATGAATGCATTTCTTGACTTTTCTAGTCATAGACTTCCTTCCCCAATAACAGGCTTGATTTGCCAAACTTTGGGGAAGAAAGTTTTATTTCACAAGGAAGTGATAGTGGTCTGGAGGCGTGTGAAGCCTTCTTAAATAAAGAGGTAACAGCAGCCATCCTGGGAATTTTCACTGTGCTCAAAAGGGACAAGGGAATGGAGTGGGACTTTGTGGCAGAAGTCCCAGCATTCTGGAAGGCCATGAGCTGGCTTCTGGTCCCTCCCATATCTCTTCACCAGCCGTGCAGGGGGCAATAGCTCACACCTGCTCCTTCGTCCACAGGGAGCAACTAGGAGACAGGGGCTGCACACAATTTATCTCTGTGTCCCCAGTGCCTGGGAAATGCCTGGCATGCAGCAGGTGTTCAATAAATGCTTGATGAATAAAGGAAAAATGGGACTTCTCTGGTGGTGCAATAAGAATCTGCCTGCCAATGCAGAAGACATGGATTTAATCCCTGGCCCAGGAAGAATCCCACATACCACCAAGCAACTAAGCCCACGTGCCACAACTACTTAGCCTGAGCTCTAGAGCCCAAGAGCTGCAACTACCAAAGCCCACATGCCCTGAAGCCTGTGCGTCACAACAAGAGAAGCCACCACAATGAGAAGCCCATGCACCGCAACTAGAGAAAGCCCGTGTGCAGCAAAGAAGACCTAGTGTGGTCAAAAATAAAAATAAATAAGTGATTTTAAAAATGAATGAGTTGAGTTTTTAAAAATTCCATGTGAAATATTGCATGTAAGTCTTGTCTATTGCACATAGGGCTGCCTGTTTATTGGGTGAATCCTTACCTGTCTAAATCTCTTATTTCATCTCCAGGCCTGTGTTAATTTGCTCAACTAGTCCAGCCTCAGATGTGCTAACTATGAGAACTCCAGATCTAGGGAAACGCACAGAGCACTTCTCTAGTGGAAATTCATTTGCTCAGTTATTTTGGTATGAAGTTCCTTTCAAGCCTAATTTGGTAGGTACAATGTGCCTGATGCTGGGAAAGACTGAAGGTGGGAGGAGAAGGGGACAACAGAGGATGAGATGGTTAAATGGCATCACCGACTTCATGGACATGAGTTTGAGCAGGCTCCAGGAGTTGGTGATGGACAGGGAAGCTTGGCGTGCTACAGTCCATGGGGTTGCAAAGAGTCGGACATGACTGAGTGACTGAACTGAACTGAATATGCATTTCTTGAGTGAACTGATGTATAATGGCAGAATTATCCATTCAGTTCAGTTCAGTCACTTAGTCGTGTCCGACTCTTTGTGACCCCATGAATTGCAGCACACTAGGCCTCCATGTCCACCACCAACTCCCGGAGTTCACTCAGACTCACATCCATCGAGTCAGTGATGCCATCCAGCCATCTCATCCTCTGTCGTCTCCTTTTCCTCCTGCCCCCAATCCCTTCCAGCATCAGAGTCTTTTCCAGTGAGTCACCTCTTCACATGAGGTGGCCAAAGTACTGGAGCTTCAGCTTTAGCATCATTCCCTCCAAAGAGCACTCAGGGTTAATCTCCTTCAGAATGGACTGGTTGGATCTTCTTGCAGTCCAAGGGGAGGCCCCTATATTTGAAAGTGTGCAATGGCTGAGAAAAAGGTCAGAGTACAAAACAAAAAATGAACACCTCCAACCCACATCCTTCCTTTGGTCAATATCCAAAGAAGAATATGAAAAACTGCAAACTTTCCCCTACTCATAAGCCTATTATTCCTCTACATTTCTCTATCCCAACCACTCCCAGGAAAACAAAAATCAAAGAACTGGAATTTGTCAACCCTTCAGTGCTTCACTTGTTTCCCATCTGTTTCCTCCACATATCTGAGTCCGTGTGTGTGTGTGTGTGTGTGTGTGTGTATGTGTGCTAAGTCATGTCTGACTCTTTGTGACCCCGTGGATTGTAGCCTGCCAGGCTCCAATGGAATTTTCCAGGCAAGAATACTGGAGTGAAATGGCATTTCCTTCTTCAGGGGATCTTCCTGACTCAGGGATTGAACCCCAGTTTCTTGTGTTTCCTGCACTGGTAGGCTGACTTTTTACCACTGCCCTACCTGAGAAGCCCTTAGACTATTCCAAATATCTGTTTCTCAACCCCAGAGGTGAGTGACAGGCTCAGATAAAGTAAATATAACTTCCTCCTTTCATGTGGCGTCTGTCTCACCACTGGATACAGTTGATTTACCTGTACTAAAAGGCACAGTAACCAGAAAAGAGGATTACAGTACATTCAGAGGCAATCAAGGGAGGAAAATAAACCTAGTGCCAAGAGGGTATTAAACAGCAGAGCTATCCACAAGACTAGAACAAGCTTAGAGAGAAAAAGAGAAAAAACAAATCTTCTAGGACAATCCCTGCTATTTCATAAATATAGAATTTTGTCAGAAGCTTTAGAATTGATTTTTTATTTTAGGAAACTTAACATGTTGTTTATACTTTTGTCCAGGGCATCCCTGAAAGATTATTTTTTATTGACAAACTCATTCTTCCTTGAAGCAATCTAAGCAATGGAAAAAACATATTCTTAATTCCTTCTCTGCATACATACTGAGTGTGGGTCTGTGGGTGGGTGAGTGTGGGGGAGTTGTATAAAGCCAAAGGAAATGGGGAATTTCTTTGAATATAAATCGGACTTGAAAATCTGGGGAAGACATTATCTCTTTGTATTGAACAAATGTGCATTTGTCATGTAACATAATGGCATCTTTCTGCATGAATTTTAAAGATTAACATGAGACGTCACATAATTGTCACACCAGTAGCAGCTGCTTCAGATCAGCAGATTTTCCTTTTCTCCCAAATCCTAGGGGGTCTCCTCTGCTACTAAACCTATTGACAAAGAGATTGCCAAGAATATCAGTCATGTGTACTGATATACGCTCAGGACTTTACTTTGCAATCCTCATCCTCTGTAATTATCATTTTTATCGTGGAATTTCAAAGGGATTCTTACTACTACTCCCATACTTTTTTTCCCCACTATTTCTCTCTTCTGACCAACTCTGAAGGCCTATAACTCTGCTGGTCATCAAGGAAAGTTAATCAAACAAAGCAATAAAATCAAGTGTGTGGAGCATGACTCATTCTTCCTTCCAATATCCCAGTTTTCATACCACTCCCCAAAGGACGACATTTTCTGTAGTGAGTCATGGATGGTAGGTCTGAGAAATGACTCTGGCCCAGCCTTGGATGAGGCTGGAGAAATCAGAAAAATGGACCTTAAGTGGGTGGTGGTGGGAATTGGAAAAAGATCAAAATTCAGTTTGTAATATCTTTGTGAAAGAGTCATAAAAAAAAAGGTGAACTAAAACTACCTAGAAAAATTGAGTATGATTCATACTGTATGAATGTGAAGAACTGGGAAGTTCTCCTTCCCCTTTTCTGCCTTGGCAAAGATTGTGTAAAGTAAAAACCCAAGCTTAAGTGTGGAGGTAGAGTGACTTGAAAAGATCTCAGCTTTGGAGGTAGACAGATATGAGTTCAAAGCCTGCTTGTGCCACTTAGTAGCTGTGACCAGGGCAAGTTACTCAGTCTCTCTGATCATTCATATCTTCATCTGTAAAGCAGGGATAACTTATCATCTTTGGAGGAGGGTTAAAGAAAGTAGATGCAAACTGTCTGACACCTAATGTAATATTCCTTAGTTTACTTTGTATTAGTAATCTATTTCTGTGTAACAAATTGCCCCAAAAATAATAGCTTCAAACAACAAATATTTGTTATCTCATAGTTTCTAGGGGTCAGGAAGCTGCGTCCACTTTGGCTGGGTGGCTCTGGCTCAGGGTCTCTTCAAGATTGCAGTGAAAGTGTTGATTAGGGCTGAGGTCTCATCTGAAGGTTCAGCTGAGGGAGGATCTGCTTTTATGCTCGTTCACATATGTTGGTGGATCTCGGTTTCTCACTGGCTATCGGCCAGAGACATGAGTTCCTTCCCAAGTGAACCTCTCTACAAGGTATCTTATAACATGGCAACTTATAACACTCGAGTTAATAACTTTTCATCCTTCAGAATGACAGGCAAGAGAGAGAGAGAGAGAGAGAGAGAGAGAGAAGGTATGAAAAACAAAGGTCTTTTTGTAACTAATCTTGAAAGTGATAGCTCATTATTCTGTCACAATATGCAGTCCATAATCAAAAGGAGGGAATTTATATACCAGCATGAATACCAGGATGAAGGAATCATTAGGGCTTATCTTTGAAGCTCCTACTAAAATCTTGCATTTAACAGATATTTATTGAGAGTCTATTGTTAACCAGACATGGTCTTAGGTGGTAAAACATAAAAGTGAGCAAAATGAGACATGGTACCTACTCCCATGCACTTACAAAAGAGGACACAGGCATGAATTTATGTAAAATTACAACTTGTGGAGCTAAGAAAGCACATACCATGGGTCTTGGCCTAGTCAGCAGTCAGTAAATACCTTCCTGAGAAAGTGACACATTGAGACCTAGATCTTCTGATTATCCAGAAAAATCACTCCAGAGAGAGAAAAGCATGTGCAAATGCCCCAATTTGGTAAGAAATTCTTAAAATACTAATTCCCAATGAATAATATTAATTAATTTATCAACCTGGAAAGATATTTACTTAAAGTACCTGTTTAATTTCAAAACTGGCTTGAAACTCAACATTAAAAAAACAAAGATTATGGCATCCAGTCCCATCACTTCATGGCAAATAGATGGGGAAAAGGTGGAAACAGTGACAGATTCTATCTGCTCGGGCTCTAAAATTTCTTCAGACAGTGACTGCACCCATGAAATAAAAAGACACTTGCTTTTTGGAAGAAAAACTATGACAAACTTGGACAGCTTATTAAAAAAGCAGAGGCATCACTTGGCTGACAAAGGTCTGCATAGCCAAAACTATGGTTTTTCCAGTAGTTATGTATGGATGTGAGAGTTTGACCATAAAGAATACTGAATGCAAAAGAACTGATGCTTTTGAATTGTGGTGCTGGAGAAGACTCTTGAGAGTCCATTGGACTGTAAGGAGATTCAACCAGTCAGTCCTAAAGGAAATCAACCCTGAATATATATGGAAGGACTGATGCTAAAGCTGAAGCTCCTATACTTTGGCTACCTGATGTGAAGAGCTAACTCACTGGAAAAGACCCTGATGCTGGGAAAGATTGATGGCAGGAGGAGAAAGAGGTGGCAGAGGATGAGGTAGTTGGATGGCATCACCAACTCAATGGACATGAGTTTGAGCAAACTCTGGGAGATAATGAAGAACTGGAAAGCCTGCCATACTGCAGTCCATGGAGTTGCAGAGTCAGACACGACTGAGCAACTGAACAACAACAACCTGCTTAATTTCATTTCAATTGACTGCAAAGCAACTCAGAGAGGCATTTTGTTTTCTGCCTTTCTTCAAGGGCTGGGGATACAGCTCAGAAGAGAGCACTTGGGCAGTGCCTCTCCAATTTTAATGGCCATTTGAGACTTGTTGGATCTGATTAAAATGCAGATTCTGGTTTGGGAGATCCTAGGTTTGGTATGCAATTTGCAATCTCTGGAGCCAGAGATTCAGAATCACTTGGGCATTTGTTGGAAATGTAGGATCCCAGAACCGAGACCAAAGCACTAGAGCAGGTGAGTACGTGAATGCCTTGGAGAGCCTGGGATCCACCCCCAAATGCTGCTTCAGGTGGTTTGGGTGAGACTCAAGAACTGACATTTCTAACAAGCTCCCAGGAATGCTGCTGCCATCCCTGTGCTTTGAATACTTCTGCTCTAGATTCTCAGAGCTCAAACTGTTACCCAGGACATTCCAGAAAGTGTCCTGCCAGGGTAAATCTCAAGGAAAGGTCTCCTCAGCTGGAAGAAAGGACTCATCCTTTTTCCTCTCTGGGTGAATCACTGATGGAGGGAGTAGGGAGGAGCTAGATGAATGATGCCTGCATCTACGTGATACTCTGGATATATAAATCATGTATTTCTTTTAGGAAGCCTCAGGGACCACAAGGATCATCTGTGAGTCAGTAGCTGAAGCACATTTTTATTATTACAATTACATTCCTTGAAGATACATGTTTAACCTGAGTAATAATTTTCATTTCTTGGAATACCTACATGTCCATGAGGACATAGGCTATGTTGAGGTCAGAGAACTAGACCATCTTAATCAAGTGATCATAATGACCACTTGATCATAATGATCAAATCACCAGTATTGCTAAAGTGAGGTACCACCAAAAGTAGTCAACGTGAGGGCCTCAGCATCAGTGCTTGGATGTTCCGGCCAAAGAAGCATGACCTGAATCTCATTGTGAAGGATGAACTCCCTTCTCCAACAGTGAGAGCACATCTAAGGACATTCTACAACATAACCAGTTGAAAATCTCCAAAGGGTCAAGGTCATGAAGACAGGGAAAGCCTGAGGAACTGCTCCAGACTGAAGGAGCCTTGAGACATGACAATGAAATGCAACGTGTGATCCTGGAATGTGTCCTTTTCATTCTAAATGACACGATGGGAAAACTAGGAAAATGTGAATGAGGTGTGAAGGTTAGACTGGTAATGCACCATGTGCCTTCTGACTTTGGGGATTATATTGTGGTTCTGGAGGAAAATGCCCTGTGCACAGAAATACATTAGAGCTCAGAGTTGATGGAACATTGTGTTGACAACTTATTCGAGTGGTTTGGGGGTGTGGGGGAGTTCTTTCTTCTGTGTCTGCAATTTTTCTATAACTTTGAGGATTGTTTCAAAAAGCAAATGAGCTACACTCCCCAAAATCCAAAACAAAACTGACACATGTCCATGTGTCCTGAGACATGAGCAATTTACAAAGGGCAGGTGGGATGACGTTGTCCCCTGCTCCTCCATCTGCTGTTTGTTCCGTGTAAAGCCGTCATCACATCCTTCCATCTCTACTTGCAGACTCTTTCTGGGCTCTGTTCTTGTATCACTTTCAATATCACCGCCCGTGTCAGGGGCTCACTGCTACACAGCAGAACCAGACAGCAGCCTCCAAGCTGCCCTCCTGCTCCTTCCCATGTCAATTTCTTATCCTCTCTGCTCCACCCTGCCCCCAACCTCTTAACCTCTTCCCCTGCTGCTGACAGAGAGGTTTTTCTAAAACCTAGTCCTGTTTATGTCATTGTCCCACTTAAAATTCTGAAGTCCTTCCCACCAATCCGACCATTTCCCATAGATGAAGTCTCACTTCCTTTCACATCCCAATTCTCATTGTACCTTGTCCATTAGTTTCTTTAATTCTATTCCCTCCTTTCCTTGTGGCCTGAAAAATTCACCTTCCCACAAACCCTTCCTGCCTCCATGTTTCAATGATAGTATGCCCTTGGTTTTCTTCTCTCTGGAAAACTCCAGCTCATTCTTTAAGATCCAGCTTAGGGGGTCACTGTCTCTGTGAAGCCTTCCCTGATCCCCACCACCCTACTCCAAGCAAAAATAACAATCGCATCCATTCTGTGCCAATAATTCTTTGTATAATTGCTCTCATGGCAACTATCATTGTTAGGGGACTGTTTGCTTTGTTGTATGAGTCCCTCCCCAGATTGTGAGCTCCTTAAGGGCAGAGATTACGTCTTAATATGGCCGTCACCAGCTCATTACCTGGCACTTCGTTGGGATTCAGTTAAATGCCTGGTGGGCCACAGAGCCAACTGCTGCAGGGGGTTCCTGCTATTTGGATGCTCATCAGGTCCTGGGTGGCACTGATGTTGAAACACCTCCCCATTCTGGACAGAAGAACCTGCAGTCACAGTGGAGGTGGCAGCGTGGATGGGAGAGTCATGAGATGCGATGGGTCTTGCCCACGCACAGTTATGGTTAAGTAAGAAATTCTGCTCCCCAACACCCAGGTTTAGTTTCTTTTCTTCTCTGGGCAGTTCTGAAGCACCAAAAAACAGCATGTTCTTTGTCTATCTTTCCCTTCATTAAGGGTGACTTTGATAAAGTCTCCTCCAGTCCCCCAGCCTCTACAGAGTAGGGGGAGCTTGTCCAGGGTGGGACCCAGCTAGGCAGCCAGTGTGCAGAAGTGGTAATGGGTGGGGGAACGTTGGGTGGGGTGGGCACTACTTATTTCTGTCTGCGGGAGATGCCAGCAAACAGATGGCAGAGGCCAGAGGCTGGGTAGGAAGCCAAGGTCCAAAATGTGGATACGAGAGAGAAGTGCTCCATCAAGCCTGGTGGGAACATCAGCACAAGAGCCCAGGGTCCAGAAGGAGAACTGTGAGGCTGAGCATCAGCAGGGTGGAAGGAAGGGGCACCTCATTCCCTTTAGTTGGCCTCAGAGGGAGCTGGCACCAGCCTGGCATTTGAGGGCTAGCAGAGGTGTGGGGATATAAGGGTGGGTTAGTGGATTTGCATAAAGAATCCGGAGTGAGTCAGAAGACAATTAACCGTAAGTGATTACAAAGGCTTCTCGAGTTATCATGAATATGATAATATTCCTCTGTGTCAAAGCTTCGTTGCTTTTCATGTCATTTCAGTTAGCAGAGAGATGACTCTCTGGGGGAGAAACCTAATGTCATTCTCAGGCTGGGCTAATCATGAGTCTGGGGAGCTGGATGAGAAAACCTGGCTTAGCCCTGCAAATCAAGCCAGGAACAGAGCCCCCAAGGCATTAAGTCAGTCTGGCTGAGGACCACTGAGAGCTACCATGAAAGTCAAATGAATTTCAAAGTTTTTCAGATATAAATGGATGCAGTTCAGGTATATCTATCTTTAAGCTAGTCCAGAAGAAATCAGTGAATGAGTCATTCCATTTGCCAAAAAAAAAAAAAAAAAAAGCCCTCATAATAGAAAGTTCTTTTATAGAACAAGCTGCCCACATAAATTTAAAAAGAGCCAGGAGTTGGGAAAACTGTAATAAGGACACAAATGACTAGAAGCACATCTATAGAAGTCGATTACCCCCTCCCACACATCCAGGAAAAAGAGGAAAGCCACTCTCACAAAAATCAAACAAGTACGATTGAAACTCATGGAGTTAGAGAAGCATTAATTCCAAGCCTGTGATTTAAGAGTACGACTTGACATTTTTTTTTTAAGTCTTCACTTTTTCATTAATTCAATATTTACTGAGCACCAACTACACTGCTTGGCATGGAAGATATAATGGTGAACAAAGCAGAGATGATCCTTACTCTTACCAAATGTTATTCTAGTAAGAAAGACCAGAAAAAATAGAAATAAATAGCCAAGTGATTTAAAAGGTAGCCAATTATGATAACCGCTTTATAGGTTATCATACAAGTCAGGGAGGCTGAGTGTTGGGGAGATGGTTTGGAAGCAGGTTTAATTTAGATGAGTGGCTGAGAGGAAATCTCTGAAGGAAATATTTTAGTTGAAACAAAGTTGCTGAAAGAGTTAGCCTGCGATTCAGGAGTAAGTTCTTAGCAGCAGGAGCAGCATGTGCAAAGGCCTGGGTTCAAAGAAAGGGCTAGAGGGTTTGGAGAACAAAAAGGAAAATGGCAGTCAGTGTGTCTGGAGCTTAGTGATGAAGAGGCGTCATGAGGAAGAAGAAGGTGAGTTGACAGACCAGAGGAAAACTGGGCAGGACCATGGGGTCCACTGTAAGGATAACAGGGAGCCATGGAAGAAGAATGTCAAGCTAGTGAATGTTATGTTTCAGTTTACATTTGAGCAGATTCCTCTTGATGGCAGCAGAGTCGACTGGGTGCTGGAGACCATTTGCACACTGTACCAGGTTTCCAGGGAAGCAATATTGATGGTAGGGTTAAGGTGTCACTAGGCAAGATGGAGACACGCGGACAAACCTGAGATATGCTTTGGAAACAGAACTGACAAAGTCCGCTTTGGGTTAGATGTGAGCTTCAGGTAAAGGAAAAGCCAAGAATGACTTCTAGGCTCCTGGATGAGCACCTGGAAGGTGCCACTTCCTGAGATGGGGAAGATGTGCAAGAACAACAGCTTTGGGAATTGTAAGTACAGGGAGAGCCAACCACCCAGATTAGATGTTAGATGTCTCTGTGACATGCAGGTTGGGATGTCAGATCCACAGGTGCTTGTATAGAGGCAAAGTCATCTCTGAAGAAATTTTAAAAATCTATGTATATAACCAAACAGATGGTGACCAAACACCTCACTTATTCTTCAAGTGTTTGAGCATCTTTCTCAAGACACTCTTAGATGTGACATCTCTACTGCATTGTGAATGACCACGTTTACTGCTTGCAAAGTGTCTTATCCTAGAAACTATCAATTGGTCAGCAATGACTGAATAGAAGTGGTGAGCCCTCTGCTCAGCGTTATTTAATCTCCACAAATTTAGAGAAGGTGGACTAGTGAATGAAGCTGTGGCACAGCGAGCAGTGGAATGCAGGCCTGCTGACTGCAGGGTCCTGCTCCTGCCCTTGGGCTCCTCTCCTCGCAGTAAAAACCTCTTACCTATTCCTCACTGGGAGAGCAATTCCTATTGTACTACAACAGTGTTGGATCTCCCAGGTGGCACAGTGGCAAAGAGTCCACCTGCCAATGCAGGAGACGCAAGAGACCTGGGTTCAGTCTCTGGGTTGGGAAGATCCCAACCAGAGTAGGAAATGGCAATCCAGTCTAGTATTCTTGCCTGGAAAAATTCACGGAGAGAGAAGCCTGGTGAGCTATAGTCTACGGGGGTCACAGAGAGTCCGACAGGACTGAGTGACTGAGCAAGCAGACACACGTAACCGTCTTGGGTCTGAAGGTGGGTGGCCCCCAAATAGACCTCAGAGCATATGGATTATTTTGTATTAAAGTTACTTACGAAACAGTCAGTGCAGAAGGAGCACTCTGACTCTCCTTTCTGTTTCTCTGAAAGCAGGAAATAAATCTTGTGAGAACGTGCACTCCCCGAATCTGGCAGTAGAAAGACACCCTTATCACTAGAAATATGGAATTCGAGCCAAGAAGCCTGTATAAACAAACCTTGTGATTTCCTTAATTGACTGCCTCAAGCCCAAACTCTGTTTAAATTCTTCACTAATTGAACACCCCAAACCTAAGTTTCTTTGTCTTGTCAGTTCTTCACAAATTTATTGTTTCTCTGTCTAAAAAATATAGAAGCTGCCTGCTTTGGCCACTTTTTAGTTTCTATTTCTATAAGATCCCTATGCACAAGAATTAAAATTTGTTTCTTTTTCTCCTGTTAATCCATCTTTCGTCAGGTTTATTATTAGCCCAGCTACAAGAACTCAAGAGAGAGAGAAAGGGAAATTCCCCCTCCTTGACAACAGTATATGGCTGTGAGAGTTGGAACTTCAGGAATTCCTCCAAGCCTCCTTTTCTTCAACTATTATGATAGTTAATTTTATACATCAAAGTGGCTGAGCCACATTCCCAGATATTTGGTCAAACACTATTCTGGATGTTTCAGGGACAGTGTTTTTGGAAGAGATTACCATTTAAACCAGTGGGCATTGAGTACAGCAGATAGCCCTCCATAATGTGGGTGGGCCTCATCTAATTAGTTGAAGTCCTGAATGGAACAAGACAGACTGTCCCCAAGGAAGAAAATATTCTACAGCAGACAATCTGAATTGCAACATAGACTCTTCCTGGTTCTCCGGCCAGTCTGCACATCTTATAAAATTTGGTGTTGCTGGTGTTCAAAATTGGATGAACCAATTCCTTAAAATGAATCTCTTTCTATATGATATACAGTTGACCCTTGAACTATGTGAGGGTTAGGGGCATTGACACCCTGCACAGTTGAAAATCCACTTGTAACTTCAGACTCCTCCCAAATTAACTATTGCAAGCCTACCGTTGATCAAAAGTCTTAATGATAACATAAACAGTTGATTAACACATATTTTGAATGTTATATGTAACATATACTATATTCTTTACAATAAAGTAAGCTAGTGAAAAGAAAATGTTGTTAATAAAACCATAAAGGAAGAGAAAATATAGTACTATACTGTATTTAATAATACCATTCATTTACATCTGTTTACAAGATGAATCATTGGTCAATACCTAAATAATATTGTCTTAAATGATACAAAACATGGATATAGATCTGTATTTTTATCTATCTATCTATCTACACACAAAAAGCACTCAGGAAAAAACAATTGCTCTTGAAGGATCCATAATCAGACTGACAGTTAACTTCTCAACAGCAATGACAGAAGTCTGTAAACAGTGGAGTGGCATCTTCAGCGAGCTGAAAGACAGTAGCTGCCAGTGTAGAATTCTGTTCAAGATGAAACTGTCTTTCTTGAATGAGGACAAAGATAAAGACACTTCCAAAAACAAAGTGAAAAAGGTTTGCCACCGGCAGTACCACTCTAAAGAAACCATTAAAGGAGGAACTTTAGGGTGAAAGACAGTGATCTTAATGGGAAGGTTTAAGTTGCAAGAAGGAATTAAATGTCAACAAGACACATAGATATTTTTTCTGAGGAAATGCAGTCAATAAATGCCTGAGAAGATATTAAGCATCACTGGAGATCACGGAGATAAAAATCAAGACCACAATGACTCATCCAATTTTTAAAAATCAGAATGTGTTGGACAATACCAAGTGTCAGAGGAGATGTGAATCCATGGGCTTTCTTTTACATTGCTGATGGGGCTGTCAACTAGAAAACAGGCTTTGTCTCCTAAGTTAACTGATTTTATTATCCAACAATGCATCCTCAGCTAATATTGAGAAATTGTTTGCACATATACAGGAGACAGGTATCAACAATGCTCACAGAAGCATGATTTGGTAAAAACATGAAGACAATCCCAAATGCCATCAACAGGAGAACAGAGGAATAAACTGTAATATAGTCAGAGAGACAGATATTATGTAGCAGTCAAAACAAACGAACTACAGTAATATGCAGCTAATTGGACAGTTAGTTTTCAAAAGATTACGTGAAGAATGACATTCGTTTATCAAGACAATTATGGCCTGCTTATAAATGGGAAAAACTTGCAGCAATCATACACATTCTTTCTAAGGAGAATCTGGCTCAGCATCTTTTGAGAGGGAGAGCAAGGGAAGGTGCTGACTTTATTTCGGACCATGGAGAAAAGATGTATATATGTAGATGCTTAATATTACAAGCGTGAATGTTCAGCACATGGATAGCTGTATGTAACTGAGTTGGTATACTGGATGTTGTGGTTACCATCACCAACCTCCCTTCAAGATCAGGACACTTATGCTCCCAGCTTCTATGAATGTGGGGTGCTGAGGTTTACAGCTGAGACCCTTCCCAAGAACTGTCCTCTGAATAGGTCATGCTCCCCCTTCCCTGAGGGTCAAAATGTAGGATTCAAATGGCCAGAGCTCTTATTTCAATGTAAGATACCTCAAGGGCCATTTGGGCTTCCTTAGTAGACCATCTGGTAAAGAATCTGCCTGCAGTGCAGGAGACCCTGTTGGAACCTTGAGTCGGGGAGATCCCCTGGAGAAGGGATACACTACTCACCCCAGTATTCTTGCCTGGAGAATTTCATGGACAGAGAAGCCTAGCAGGCTACAGTCTGTGGGTTGCAAAGAGTCAGACACGACTGAGCGACCTTCACAAGGGCCATTCAAGTTTCAAAGTCCCTCATGGATCAGCTGATGCTCTTCTCACAAGAGCATTGCATTTCAACTTCCCCTCTGCCCAACCTTGCTTCCTCACTTCTTCACAGGTATTGCAGAGACGCCTGCTCTCCCTTAAGACTCCATGGGTCCAGCATCAACTGAGTGTTCTGCCTGAGAGGTCGAGCATGGTCAGGTATGTTCGGGCATGTCGCGACGAAAAGCCCCAGAAAAGTGTAGTGGAAGGTCCCCGGTGGTTGGCCACTGCCCAAACAGGAACCGGAAGCGGACCAAACTTCCGGGAACCAACCCCATGGCCTGGCCCAATCAAGTGCCAATCACCACTACAGCCTGCACTTCCTACCTTATGTGGGAGGACCTGGCTTGACCGCCAGCCCTGACTATAAAAACCTCGTCCCCACCTCCATACTTTGCAGACTCCCTTCCCTTGCCCGCTCTCCCTCGGGAGTCTGCCCGAGAGCGACCGCTCAATAAAGGTTTCCATCGACAGTCCTTAGAGGTGGCTTTTTCTTCCTGTGGCGTTTCTAACACTGCTAAGCACCTAGAGTTAAGGGGACCCCAACAGGTTATGTGGAAAGTCCTCCATATGACCCGCCCCGGCACACAAGTCTCCCCAAAGGCACAAGTCTTGGGAACCTCCTGACTACCACAATACTGGCCAGCCGGCTACAAATTTGGGCTTCCCATGACCTCCTTGGGTTTGATAATTCACTAGAAGTATTCACAGAACTCAGGAAATCACTCTACTTATTATTATAGTTTTATTACAAAAGATACACACAGGAAGACCAGCCAAATGAAGAGATGAATAGGGTAAGGTTTGGAAGGTAAGACAGTTTCTATGCCCCCTCCTCACTCCACTGAGCTTTTAGAAGACTCCAGAGTTTTTAGGAAGTTTCCTTAGATAGGTGCGATTGATTAAATTATTGGGCACGTGATTAAACTCTTCTCCAGCCTCCCTTCCCTCCTGTCAGTCTGGCTAGCTCAAAAACCCAGCTTTTTAATCACACATCTGGTCTTTCTCTTAACCAGCCCTTATCCAGTCTGCATCCTGAAACTCTAGGGCCTCATCTTGACTCACCTTGTTAGCATAACAAAGACACTCCTATCACTCCAGAAATTCCAAGGGTTTTTGAAGCTCCATGCCAGGAACCTCCTCCTGCTGGGAGGGGATGGGGGCAGGAGGTGAAGGGGATGACCGAGGATGAGATGGCTGGATGGCATCACTGACTCAATGGACACGAATGTGAGTGAACTCTGGGAGTTGGTGATGGACAGGGAGGCCTGGCGTGCTACAATTCATGGGGTCGCAAAGAATCAGACACGACTGAGCGACTGAACTGAACCGATGCCAGGAACTTGGGACAAAGACCAGGCAAATTTATATAACTCCTTAAAAACAATACTGCAGGGAAACAGAAACACACACACACACACACACACACACACACACACTTGCACACTCTAAAATCTGTCTTAGAGGCTGTTTCCAGGAAACCTGAGCTAAGAGTTTTTTTTCCAGGGGTGGTTGTTGGAAAAGCAAGTGCTCTTTCAGTCCCCATTGTGCTACCATTTAAGGATAAACGAGGAACCAGAAGCAGAGGATATTAAGAAGAGGTGGTAAGAATACACAGAACTATACAAAAGAGATCTTCATGACTCATGTAACCATGATGGTGCGATCACTCACCTAGAGCCAGACATTCTGAAGTGCAAAGTTGAGTGGGCCTTAGGTAGCATCATTATGAACAAAGCTGGTGGAGGTGATGGAATTGCAGTTGAGCTATTTCAAATCCTAAAAGATGATGCTGTGAAAGTGCTGCACTCAATATGTCATCAAATTTGGAAAACTCAGCAGGGGCCACAGAACTGGAAAAGGTCAGTTTTCATTCCAATCCCAAAGAAAGACAATGCCAAAGAATGCTCAAACTACTGCACAATTGCACTCATCTCACACGCTAGCAAAGTGATGCTCAAAATTCTCTGAGCGAGGTGTCAACAGTATGTGAACCGTGAACTTCTAGATGTTCAAGATGGATTTAGAAAAGGCAGAGAAACTGTTAGGGGAAGCACACTGATTGAAACCACCCACCCTGGCCAGGCACCATAGTAACCATTTGCATGAGTTGTTTTATGACAGGAGATCTTGATAAGGAATACAGAACTAATAAGCCACCACCAACCGGAAGAGTTCGGGAAAGGTCAAAAGAAAACACCGTGTGTCCGTCCACTTCCCAGAATCCCTCTTGCTAGCATCCATCTTGGCTGAGCAGTGTGTACACCACCAGGAAAGACTCTGAATTAAAATGATTGGCCAAGGACCACCCAGAAACTAATCCCATCACCATAAAACCTGAGACTGAGAGCCAGTGGCAGAGCAGTTCTCCTGGGTTCCCTTACCTTACTGCTCTCCACCCAGATGCCCTTTCCCAATAAAATCTCTTGCTTTGTCAGCACATGTGTCTCCTCAGACAATTCATTTCTGAGTGTTAGACAAGAGCCCAGTTTTGGGCCCTGGAAGGGGTCCCCCTTCCTGCAACAAAACCAGAGATCAAATTGCCAACATCTGCTGGATCACAGAAAAAGCAAAAGAATTCCAGATAAACATCTGCTTTATTGACTACGCTAAAGTCTTTGACCATGTGGATCACAACAAACTGTGGGAAATTCTTAAAGAGATGGGAATACCAGACCACCTTACCTGCCTCCTGGGAAATCTGTATGCAGGTCAAGAAGCAACAGTTAGAACGGACATGGAACAATGGACTAGTTCCAAATCAGGAAAGGAGTATGTCAAGGGTATATATTGTCACTCTGGGTATTTAACTTATAGACATGGTACATCATGAGAAATGCTGGGCTGGCACTCAGTTATATCCGACTCCTAGAGACTCCATGGACTGCTGCAAGCCAGGCTTCCCTGTCCATCACCGTCTCTCAGAGCTTACTCAGACTCATGTCCATTGAGTTGGTGATGCCATCCAGCCATCTCATCCTCAGTTATCCTCTTCTCCTGCCTTCAATCTTTCCCAGCATCAGGGTCTTTTCTAATGAGTCAGTTTTTCCCATGAGGTGTCCAAAGTATTGAAGTTTCAGCTTCAGCATCAGTTCTTCCAATGAATACTCAGGACTGATTTCCTTTAGGATGGACTGATTTGATCTCCTTGCAGTCCAAGGGATTCTCAAGAGTCTTCTCCAACATTACAGTTCAAAAGCACCAGTTCTTTAGTGCTCAGCCTTCTTTATGGTCCAACTCTCACATCCATACATGGCTACTGGAAAAACCATACCACAGGAACAAATTTGACTTCATATTGGATCTGTTACTTTAACTTTTGCATGCTATCACTTTTGTTACAAATTAACAATATTGTCTATATCTTGAAATATACAGGATAACTCATTCTCCAGACTCTGACCTTTAAAGGTACATAACACTTCTCCATTCATTTAGAGATAACAAGTTGCAGAACAAAGAACAACATCTGTCTTGGAGGTTTAAAGGAACGCCATGACCTGACCTAAGTGGAGAGCTGCAAGAACAAAGGATTCCATACCAAAAATGTATGCAACCACTGGCCACACCCTTCTTCTTTTAGTATAAAAGAAGCCTGAATCCTAACTTGGGTAAGATGGTTCTTTGGAATACTAGTCCACCATCTTTCTGGTCTGCTGGAATTCTGAATTAAGTGGCTATTCCTTGCCCCAACAATGTGTCTATTTATTGGCCTATCAAACTGCAGACAGTACTTGTGTCTTACTGTCTTTACAGCTGAAGTGCTTAGCAAAGTGTCTGGAACAGATCATGCGGTCAGTTACAATCCAATAAATGAAGGTCGGCCCTCATAAATTTATCAGATCCTATAACTTCACCCACTCGTGAAGTTAATGGTGGAATCCCGTCTTTTAAGAAGCAGGAATTTTGAAAATTAATGGATCTGGTAGATTTCTTTCCCTCTAGTCAATAACAACAATACGGAAAGTCAAAATGCTAGTTGCTCAGTTGTGTTCAACTCTTTGCCACCCCGTGGGCTGTAACTTGCCAGCTCCTCTGTCCACGGAATTCTCCAGGCAAGAATACTGGTGTGGGTAGCCATTCCCTTTTTCAGGGGATCTTCCTGACCCAGGGATCCAACCCAGGTCTCCTGCATTGCAAGCAGATTCTCTACCATCTGAGTCATCAGGAAAGCCCTATTAACAATACCACAAACACTGATACACTCACACACACACCGTAATATATAGATGAATGATTTTTTAGTTTTATATTTTCTTCTGATTGTCAAGTTATTTGCCTTAGTTAAGGTCTTCACTCTTGAAGACAATAGTACTGGTAACCATAGCTATCATTTATGGTGTTCCTTGGATTAAGGATTTACCAGAACATCTCCAAGGGTAGGTCTAAAGGGTAGGCACAATTATTCCTATTTCACAAATACTGAGCGCGAAAGGTTAATAACACAGCCATTATTACATGGCTTTAATTTAAAAAAAAAAAAAAAGAAGGAAAGAAAAGCTAGTCCCATAATCCAGGTCTGTGAGAATTGAAAACCCATTCACTTTTCCTAATCAGGCTGTTTCCCAGTATTTTTAGCCCATTGAAAGGGCTGTGGACTCAGGCTCCCTGGTACAAGATTCAAGATTCACAAATTGACAGCTAGTTGGGAACTGCAAACACTTTCTTTTCTTGCTGCTTTAATCAAAGAGGCTTTCACTTAAATATTAAGGTTTGACGGTAGAAGCATAAATAGAAAGGGTTAATGAATATTCTAATTGTTCTTCTGTCCCCTCTTGCATTAACATGCATTGAATTTTTAGCTGGGTCATGTTCCCCAAGGGCTATCATTCTAGTTTATATACCTTCCTTCTAATTTCAATAATAAGCTAATTTCCAACAATAACTATCCATAGTTTAATGTTACCCCTAAGGAGTGTCTAATGTTCTGTAAAACCAAACTACACACAAAGTCTCCTCCTGGGGGTGGCTGTACTTTTCATTTCACAATTGAATTTATAAGCTGAAGTGATATGCTAAACTGCACCCCTCTTGAAAGGGATTTTTAAACTATACATATCTGAGAAGTGTTTTTTCGTTTTGTTTTTAAGGTTGTACACTTATAATTCCAATGATTAAGTACTTTGGCTTTGGAGGCAATCAAACATGTCATCTAGAAGTTCTGTGATCTTGAGCAAGTTGCTTATCTTCTCTTGAGTCTTGGTTTCCTTTTCTGGATCAATATGAAGGGCTTTGTTTATTTATTTTTTACTATAAAGCAATTATCTAGATTCAGAAAGGTATTTTTTGCTATTTGAAAATTTAATTAATAGCTAACTTATCTACAGTACGAATTCCAAAACCTAGCTTTCTTTTCAACAATCACATTTAAGATGGCCTTTGATTAATGTTTGCTCATCTCCAGTTGAACAATTTACAACTTAGTTAATTAAACACCTTAAACTCTATTTATAAATTTAATATATTCAATTTCCTTTTCAAACCCTTCAGCTATCTTCCTTTTTCGCCAATCTTTCTAATAAGTCAATTCTTGCAAATTTAATAAGTGAAACATATAATGAATTTCAATTTGTCTTAAACATTAGATGCAATAAGCACACAAAGATTATTTCCATTTTTTTAAACTTAACACAAGAGTAATACTACTGTGGATTCTACCTACTTCACCTCCTTTAAACTCAACTTTTTTTTTAATTTTTATTTTTATTTTATTTTGCTTTACAATACTGTATTGGTTTTGCCATACATTGACATGAATCAGCCATGGGTGTACATGAGTCCCAATCCTGAACCCCCCTCCCACCTCTCATCCTATATCATCTGTCTGGATCATCCCCGTGCACCAGCCCCAAGCATCCCGTATCCTGTATCGAACATAGACTGGCGATTCGTTTCTTACCTGATAGTATACATGTTTCAATGCCATCCTCCCGAATCATCTCACCCTCTCTCTCTCCTTCAGAGTCCAAAACCCGTTCTATGTATCTGTGTCTCTTTTGCTGTCTTGCACAGAAGGTTATCATTACCATCTTCCTAAATTCCATATATATGTGTTGTTAGTATATGGCACCCCACTCCAGTACTCTTGCCTGGAAAATCCCATGGACAGAAGACCTTGATAGGCTGCAGACCATGGGGTCGCTGAGGGTTGGACACGACTGAGCGACTTCACTTTCACTTTTTGCTTTCATG